>CM019177.2:60843673-61100011 GCA_009739505.2 Apolygus lucorum
GACGCACGCACTCTCATGTCCGTGTGGAATAGTTGAGACGTCGAATGAGCGTTGGTTCGTAAGGACTGCACAACTTGTGGTCGACTATTTAAATCCTCCGGGCAGTTTGCAAGAAGAGGGATGGAATGAATCGAGTGTGGAAGGATTTCGTCGGAGGAATTCCCAACAATGGAGAGGACTTGGGATAATTGGGTGAAGTTGTATCCCGTTAGGGAAGATAAGAAGTTTCCCGAGAACCTTGCTACAGCTTTTTCAAATTGCATTCATCCATCATCGAATAAGTAGCTACAACTTCCTAAAGATTGTAAGTCTGAGTAGCAGTTTCCTATTGTAGGAAATGATAAATGTACAACCACTTCCATAATCTACTTGGTGCTTAGTAATGCGAGTCTTGCTGTTGGAAATTATTTGGAAAAATGTATTCGTTGTTTTTTATTCTCGTGAATTACGTTTTCACGTATACAACACTGACCAAAATGCCGAGCGGGCAACGTGTGTGTATTCTCACTCTCGGTTGATAGGAAAATTTTGAACGTCATATCTAAAAGTGTCCCTTATTTAGTGTACTTGATTGATGATTAATTTTTAATTAATTTACAAGATCAAAACTAAATTCTTCACTACCGTTCTACATAAGAACTCCATCAAAATAAGAGTTCTTTGTGAGATTCACGAGCGGAATTAAACACTGAGCGATACACTGACAGAGTTATATTAGTATAGATGAACATATTGTTTAGTAATGCATGCATTCCAGGGGACGTCCCATTGGATAAGCATTAGATCAGTTCAACCAGTTGTTAAGTGATAAAACCTCCAAAAATCGGAGTCAGCCCATAGGTACACGTTTACGTAACAAACTGTACCCTTACCTACTATCCACTATCTCGTCAAACCCTGGCATAAATTTACAGGTCAAAAGAGCATAGCAACAAACATTCATTCAGTTTCAACGTTCTCGATAAATAACGCCTGAGCAAAAGGAAATATCGATTTGGGTGACTCAAATTTGTTCGACCTTCAGGATGATCACCCTGCTTCCCGCGCTACCTTCGCTAACTCAGAGGAAGCAATTGGGCTTGTTGATACAGCACGGTCGGTGACGAGCCAATTAACATGGTTAGCATTTTTTTGAGCTCGGGCGCTCAATTAAATTCCGCTTGTAACTCCGTATTTGAACGCCAATTAAAATCTAATATGCTGCCTAGAATATTAATGAGGTGGTTCAATTCATTCATTTCAGACCTTTTGGTTGAATGAACTCCAGTCTTTTATGTCACGAAATAACCAATTCCTATACCTACGCGTTTTTTCGTTCAATTAAAAAGTAGGATCAAATTCAACATCTTCATTTCACAATAATAATATTATCACCCTCCTCACCAATTTAGATTTCACAGTTTAAAAAGGTCAAATTTGTATTTTTCGGTTTATATTACCTATACTCTTCTCTACGTAAATCACTGAAGGTCTTTTCTTTTTCGGAGTAAGTTGAGTACTATTTGGGGGTGTACCTAACACTACTGTCTTGAAGATCTGCCATTTTAGATGCCTTAAATTCTCAATTCTGTTTTTAGAAAGATTCAAGGTGAAAATTCATGTGGAACGTAGGTAAGTGGAAATTGGATTTTCCTAGCATTTTTTTTCGAGAATGTTTTCTCATACTTTATTTGACTGCCAAGGTTTTTAATGGGGTGATGATTTCATTTTGACTTCCCATGTGAATCCAGTCTGTCACAAAAACCCATACAACTCCAGATTGCCTGGAGTAGGTGCGATAGAATTTAAAACTAGAATTGGTGTGAAACAAGTATTCCCACATCGCTGTCCTAGTACTGTTATAATTTATTTACGAATCTTAGATACATGCTCAAAATAATGCTTTAAAATAGTCACATTGCCTAGTTTCGTTCGATTTATTCCTCAATATTGAGGATGATGAATGATCATCAATTTTGAGCCGTGAAGCCGTTTTTGGCCTTGTTAATAAGTGAATAATTTTAACCAGATAAGATAGGCCATCATCAACTGTATAGTATGGACGAGAATGCGTTTCGTTATACAGTCCCTCAGGGCACAATCTCGTACTGCGATGCAGCAAACAGCCACATCGTATCCATAAAGCTACCTGGGAATCTGAATCTGGGAATCTGATCTTGTATCCTGGATTTTTTCTGTTTCAACGCATTAATAACAAATATTCTCCTACCCTGGAAATAAGACAAGCTGTACTTACAGGAGGTCATGATATTCAATTATTAAGGATTCAGCCTCAACGACGTTCTCGGTCTGCACAAATATTCGAATGTAACCTTTATTGGATTGATGGTTTGGAGTGTTGCACATCATGCACGAAATGAACAGAGCCAAACTGAACATATACACGAACATTCGGTAATTGGTGGTATAGAAGATACCATCAGATACTTGGAACATTAATCTATGTTGATATTTCTATGGTTCTTCTCTTGGGATCCCTCGAAAAGTTGCAAACTCCTAATACACCATCAAAGCTTATGTTTCGTGGCAATTTTTGTATTGTATGCTGTTGCAGAAACTGAGCTACGATTTATAGGGAAGACCATCACGAAGCTCAATAAAAAAATATTTCTCGGTCAACAAAACTTGTGTTCACCTCAATAAAACATGTGTAGGGAGGTTGCATTGCACATGCGAGGATTTGAAATCCTAACGAGACTGACTTTTATTAACAGGAATTTCACGGTGATTCTGATTGCACCATACAAACAACAACCAAACCCTTTTTTGGTTTATTATTTTCAATAATGAACCTTTGGAATCGACCAAGAAAAAAAAATTTTTAACACCCCCTCAAAATTTGATGGTTTACGTTTCAAGGTACGTAGAATCCAAAAATCGAATACAAATTTGGCCGTCCGTCCGCCGTCCGCCGTACGCCGTACGCCGTACGCCGTACGCCGTACGCGGCACTTTTGCCACTTAGCATTGACCGATTTTGATGAAATTCGGTATGTAGGCTCCATTTGGGGTCTAGTTGTGCCCCGAAGCTTTTGGTTGATGTAGGTCACTTCTAAGGGTTCCAAAATCAATTTTGAAATTTTGAAAACGCCCCAACTCAAAAAATTTTGATGTAAAGGTATTGTTTTTCCTTGAATTTGAGATTCTATAGAATTTTTAGAATTTTTTGAGACCACCCGGAGCTCTGTAGGACAAACCGTTCGCTCCCTACGGAAATTTAAGGGTTGATATTGAAATATATATATATATATATAAATCAAAACACGAGTGTGAATCGCAAAAGAGACCTAATTTCCGTTCAGATTAGAGCTGACCAAAATGCGATCGATGGTTGGTGATTTTTATTTATTTTTTTTTGAATTTTTTTTTTTTATTTTTTTTTATTTTTTTATTTTTTTTTTATTTATTATTTTTTTTCTTTCATATTGGATGGTTGGTGATTTTGTAGACGAGTGATCTATATAGAAAAATAATAAACTATTGTGTAATAATTTGCAGCGTTTTTTAGTTCCTAAGTTCTTCAATTCCTCCAATCTAAAACAAATTTATTTTCGCCCCATTTTAGAGGTAAATAATCAAGTTGATTATTTAATACCAAATGACAACATTGGTTTCAAGTAAATGAATTTAAATTTTTATTGGATGATGTTTTTGCTTGTTAATTACAAAATGTTGAAAGACAGGTACTCATGAGGAGGAAAGAGCTAAAAAATGGAATTGTTCGTTTTAAATTTCGGCGGGGGTTGTCACGTAAAATATTTTGTTTATGGTTCAGTTCGTTAGGAAGACATTCAAGTTTGCAGCTCCACATTTCACTTTTTGGCGTTTTTCATGACAAGGATTTATTTTGGCCTCCATACAATCCTGATGATTAGAAGCTTTCAACTTCAAAATACCAATTTCAACCTGAAACTTGTTGTGGCGTTTGGACCATAATTTCAGGAGAAATACCTTGTTAAAACACGATTTACCTTCACTATTCTCTTTAGCCTGCCAAGTAGGTGAGGCGCATAGATTCCTCGGGTCCATAGATGATACCACGCTTGTTAGATAGGCAATCAAAATTTCAATCTCCAAGTACCTACCACTAGCCCTCAAATTTTACGAGCATATGACATGACATTAATTTCTTGGGAATCATTCAGACTCTCAACCACCCAATTCATTTAAATTTCATTCAATTTGAATTGTAAGTGTACAAGTTGTGAATATTACATGGACTTTACGTCAACACATGCGCTGAGAGATTCCTCCGGAGTAAGATTTTTGGACAATTTTCATTTTTGTACTGAATCCGAATATACCATATGTTACAATGATTTTGAAGGTAATAACCACAAAAACTGGGAAAACCCCGTTTTTTTGGACTATTTTTGAAATTTGGACCACTTTGGGTTGTCCAAAATGTCTGCTAACGAACTCATCCGTTTGTTTGTTGTTACGAACATTTCGTCGAAAACTAAACAATTTTTGCTAATCAATTACTCAACTTATTGTAAGGAATGACTCGCACATATACATACATATGATTTTTGGAAAAATTTCAGTGAGGATCGTTTCGGAATATTCCAAAACGGATTTCAATGAAACAGTTGTTCGAAACAGTCCATTCTAGAAATTTTGAGGCCATTGCAATAGCTTCTCATTTTCCTTGAAATTTCGCTACAAATAACAAAAAATGCTTGTTTTTCAATAAAATTTACAGAATGAGTAGGTACTTCAAAGATACTAAACTATTTTTCCATGAGTTCTTTGTTGAGTTTGAGACATTTCAGTAGCCTGATCACCAGCTTTTGAATGCAAATATATTATTGATATTTAATTGACCCAGAATAAATTTATCGCGCCTTTGCAAAATGAGCACGAATCAATTAGGATCGAAATTCGATTGTTCTATAATGTTGGAAACAAACTCACACTGTTTGAGTTATGCGTCGAATGGGTACGAGGATTCTCTCTCGCCACGAGCGTCGACGTAGGTAACGTTTTTATCGACGCCGGAGAAAACCGTTGCGCTGTCACTTTTCTTCCCGATGCTATAAACGTACTCCATGTTTATCTCGCGGTGGCCTGCGTTTATTTTTTCAACTCTCCATCCACGTTTTTACGGGGATGTGCCGGAGACATGGTTTCACTCATGGGTCACGGCAAATATAAACATCCTTCGTTTTCTGAGAGAAAACGGGTATTTTATCAAAGACGTCATGAAAACCCCTTCAAGTTGGAGGGTGCCACAGGTGTACGTGATGTCGCTCTTATCCAGCTACCAACTTTTTCATAGTCATCTGGCCCCAGGTGACGAAGGTTCAGGTAGGTAGCACGTTTTTATCCTTTTCACTCCTTCGTCTTTCCGTCATCGTGATTACGGGCTGAAATTTACAGCCTCCTTCAAGGCCACTGTAATCGAGATTTACCCAGTGCAGTGTAGGTATAAAGGTTGTCCAGCTATATAGAAACTTCGCTTTTTCACTTGATTAAAAAATTGTTTATCTCTAAATGATCTTGGTTTTGGACTCGGTAATTTTAAAATTTAACACTCTATTCAACCATATCCTCAAATTTGAATTCACCCAGTGCAGTGTGTATAAAGGTTGTCCAGCATTATAGATAATTTGATTTTTCACTTGATTAAAAAATTGTTCGTCTCTAAAAGATCTTGGTTTTGGACTCGGTAATTTTAAAATTTAACAATATTCAACCATATCCTCAAATTTGAATTTACTAGGTAAATAATGGGATTTATAGCAATTTTAATGTCATAAAATCAAAAAGACGAGAAAATTTTTAAAATAAAAAAAATTGCAAAAACAAGGGGTTAAAATAAAATTGATAGGAGAATTTTTTTGTAGAGAGAATACCGCCAATTTGTGGGTTCCACCTCACGAATTTATCGGATGTGTACTTGAGTATGTTGGTCTGGACCTAGGGAAATAATACACGTTTGTTTGAATTTCGTGAAGCTTCGTATTAGTATCTACTGCAGAAGTAAAAAAAAAAAAATGTGGAGTTTTAAAAATAATTTTTGAAACTAATAATAATAATTATTATTTTTTCATTTTACGTTTAGATCTTTTAAAACAACTAGTTCCGTTGTTGGACGATTTCGTTGAAAAAATTCAAACACAATTTTTTGTGTTAAGACCCACTTTAAAAATATAAATGATTATACCTTTGGAAAGCTGAGATTTTGGCGCAGTTTTTATCGTTCTTGCATCTTGAAAACATGTTGGTTCTCATAATTCAATCCCCGATTGAACTCGATATTTTCCAAATTTACTAAAATTGTTTTTTCTGAGAGCCTTGACTTGAAAAATATCAGGCATCTATCCGATAGGAAATTTAATAATCACTCCAACGTTATCTTCAAATTTGAATTTAAACCGCAAATTAAGGGAGTTATGAGTTGTTTAGTAACGTAAGGTCAAAATCACGACAAAAAACTTGAAATTGAGGCACTCAAGGAGGCAATTGTTGCTGTAAATTGGTTGTAGAATTGACTCCTGAAGTTTGAGAGATCTGTTTTCTTTACACCGTGTATAAAGACTCGACACCTCTCGACACCTTCATGTACTTGTGAAACTCTACTCAAAGAACGAACGAAGACATCCTGACATCCGTCAGTGAACAGCCATTTGAGATTCATTCTCGTGATTCTCATTTATTGAAAGTCAGTTTCTTAAGTTCTCACAGGGAGTACTTAATGTGTTGGTCCTATAAAGCTCATTCGATTTTAAACATTCAAGTCTATAAATTGACGAAAAAACATAACCTACTTTTATATCTTAAAGTTTTCACGCTAGGAAGTTTGAACATTTCAACCCCTGTTTTCCACCTTTTAGAACTATCTGACAATATCTAAAAGCTTCGCGGCATACTAGGTCCCAGACGAAGCCCATATACGAAATTTCATAAAAATCCATCGGTCCATTATGGAATTAATCCGTGGAAATGGCCTTACGGACGGACTTTAAAAGTATTATTGGATTTTACGTATCTCGAAACGTAAACCATCAAATGAAAATAATAAATCAAATAAATGAATAAACGAAAATAAAGATGAAAATGATTACCATAAAAATGAAAATAAAAATAATATTTCTAACGTGTGAAATAACAACTTTTTGATCCTGTCGATGTTTGTCAATTCACAAAACTGTAAACATGTTCGTGAAAATCATGTTTCTTCTCAGAAAATTCATCACTAGTTCTACTCGTAGTTATCTTGCAGTAATCATCTGTAGTTAGAAATATCCGTGATGCTCGCTTTTAAACGTGCTGAAAAGAACAAACGCATCCAAGAATGAAATTGTTTTTCCATCTCCCCGAAAGGAATAGCCCGCGAGCTCCGTGCCTTATCGTGTAGCTGAAGAGACAATAAAAGGGACCAACCTACCAATCTATTTGTACCTTATACTCTATCAATTGTTTGGTACCTTCCAAACACTGGCTAATATAGAATGACACAATTTTTAAGGCTATGGTGAGATAGTGGAGTGGATTTCAGCGGGTAGCGAATAATACAGAATTTACTTCTTTCCTAACTTTTGACGGTTTGGTCACAATTTTAACTGAAAAACAGCACCCATCCACATCCATTTAGTGTACATCTCTTTACTAGCTAGGTGGATCAGATTGCTTCGTTTGAAATTAGGCTTTATTGGCCTGCTCCAAAATATCACCAGCCTACAGTTGGACTTACTTTCGTCGTGGACATCTTGATTTTTGACCCACATCAAAATCGCCGTAGGCGCGAACGAGGAGGTTCTCTATCCAGTGTGTCATGGGACGAAAATTTTTTTTTTTTTTTTGTATGTTTGAACTCCTTGCGGTATCCCAACATACGTGCCATTGAGATTCTAAAAATAGTAGCTCGTTGAATCTGCAAATTTGTTATTCGGTAATTCATTGTTCCTAAATTTTAGCAAAATGGAGCCATCAAGTCATGAGTACACACTTCCTCGTCTTGTTGTTGTCTGCTCTAAAGAGCATCAATACTGAAAATATTTTAAACCGGACCGGAATAGTTGTTTACTGGAAAGAACTGGCCACTGACAGACGGGCAACATCGAAAGTTATTCCCAATACTCAAAAACGCAAAGTGCGAGGGAAAATTTTAAATTTGAAGGACCCATACAAAGCATTAATTGGGGAGAAAGCAAAATTGTAGCATTCTCGTAAATTGTTCAAAATTTTTGGAATAAACGGTATATATAAATATAAATATTTATATATATAAATAAAATATATATAAATGGTTTATGTGAATAATTACTAATCATGCGAAATCGCTTCTCGCCGAACTGAGGTCTAACTGTTGTCGTTGATTAATTTCGAATAGAATTGCGAATGTGCGCCATGAAATTATCCAAATTGGTTGGAAATCGTAATTCTGTTCTTTCGTATGTAAGAGCAAGTTAATCCCAAATTTCGGATTCTATTCGGAAAATCAACTGTTCGCCGCGAAAGAGGTTTTCTCTCTGTAAACACTGCGGGAGGCGACGACCAGATCTCATTTCCCTTCTGCCGTTTCATAGTTGAGCACTCTCGCTCCTGAGGTGGTATCCAGCACAAAACTCACTACGGGCTACTTATCAACTAGTACGCCATTACTCATCCCGTGAAGCGAGGGAAGAGTAGCAGCAAAAAATCACCGATTCATGCGTATGCGCACCTACTAACACAGATCCAATATGCATCACCTTAACATATATGATGTCTCTATTGAAATTATGGAATTTGCATACATCAGCACGAGCAGCTCATAATGTTCAGCGTAAAAAATATCTAGGTTAAAAACCTTTCACTTTTTTTTTGTTTTATATCTTTTAGAATAATGGTTACATCGATCTGGGATAGGTCTCATCTGGAAAGTGCGTATTTTGCACTACCTTCTATGACCTTGTTAGTACAACTGGGTTTTTGGAGAAAAATTCATAGTTTGTGCACAGCCTTGAATAAATATGCTTTGAAGTTACTTAATTTTGTTTGGTAAGTCCAAAATGTATTATCATGATTTTCTTTGCACTCTTCATGAGCAGGGCTTCATATGGTATTAGTTTTTGGGGGTGTTCTGATGGGAAAGATGTAATTTTCAAGCTGCAGAAATCGGCAATCAGAATAATGCTGGGCTTTGATTACGTGGAGAGTTGTCGTGGCCGTTTCAAAGAACTAAATTGCCTTAAAATTCCAGCACTATACGTGTACAAGTGCTTGTGTCTGGTATTCAGAAACTCTTGCGTTCTCCAAGGTGGAATAGACATCCGTTCCCACAATACGCGTTCTTGTAGTGATTACCGAACGACTCCAGTACGCCTCTCTGCATCTGTGCGTTGTGACCCATTACAGAATGGTGTTAGATTTTTTAATTATTTGCCTGTCAGTTTCCGTTCCTTATCTGTAGATTCTTTCGAACGTATAGTAAAGCTTTTATTAATTGACGCAGAACTCTACAGCATAAATGATTTTTACCATATAATTTTTTAAGATCCTAGTCAACCAGTTATTCATTTGTTTAATTGACGATTGTATTGCCATTCTTGGCCTTTTCAATAAAAAACATTTGATTTGATTTGATTTGATTTATGAGATAATTATGGATCCTAAAATTTCAGATCCCGTAATGAAATTAAAAGATGTAAATTGTGAGAATAGGGGAAGCTGCTCTTCCTTATGTTTTCGGGATGCTATTTCCGATTTTTCCTCCTGTGAGCTTGTTCAGTTGAGTTGCAATCAGCTTGGAAAACAATATGTCTGGTATATGTACCTCCGGACACACTACCCTGTTGTACCTTAGGACAGCTTAATGTCCTGTAGCCAGCCTTTATCGCTAATTGGCAAAGTTGATCTTCCTACTCTCAAAAATTGCTAAACTTTAATGAAATAAATAAGATATTTTGTGAAAAACTTGGTTTTTAATGAGCTGAGACCTTTCATTTGCTTTGTCCGTAGGTTCAAATACCCCTGTCCGTAGGTTGGTTGGGACAAAAAGATTTTTTTTCGAACAGAAAACATTTTAGTACAAGGATGACAAAATTCCCTGGCTAGTAGGAGTAGTTGTTGAAGGTAACTGACATTTTTTCAAACAAAAACAACATAGGCCTCGAACATAGGCATGAACATAGGCCTCGAAAAAAATTCAAAATTTGAATTTACATTTAATGTAAATTTTGTCCATAGGTACAGCAGCCTCCCTTACGGAAGCAAGTTGTATCTTAAATTGTGGACCACTTTTTCTGTCTCCGTCATTTGAGGAGAAATTAAAAACACTTATCAAAGGAACCTCCTCTTATTATTTTCTGCTAAGTATTGAAATATTTCATTTTAGCGCGTCGCGCTTGCGTAATGCATTTGTATAACAATTAATGCATTACGCACCTGCATCAGTTTCACAATCAACTTTAATTTAACCATGTTTAATCGTTCAAAGCTCTGGATGGTCTCATTCGTTTGAGAAACAAACACTAAAAAGAACTAAACCTGAACAAAAAAATAAAATAAAAAATAAACTTGAACACTGTCTTAAATGAATGAAAAAAGTTTGTAATCATTTATCCACTGATTGTATAATTAATTACCTTCTTAGGATGCAAACGGTTGGTCCCACAAGTTCTGGGTGGTGTCAAACAATTCTTTAGAAATTTAGGGTATGTTAAATTAATTAAAAAACAATACCTTTATTTCGATAGTTTTCAAGCTAGGGCTTTTTGAAGATATTTTTCCCGGGTTTTTACGGGACTGACAATAATCAAAATCTTCGCGGCACAAGTAGACCTCAAATGGAGGCGATATGGAATGTGCCGTGTACGGCGGAAAAAAATTATTCGATTCTCGGATTCTTCGTACCTTGAAACGTAAAGCATCAAATTTTGAGTTAAGAATGCAGTTGAGTAACCCTTTCCAAGGGAAAAAGTGGGGTTAATGAAACTATGGCGTAAATTTCAACAAAAATCAGCTGTTACGGAGATTTAGACTATTTTGAGCAAGAATGGCATTGGTTAGTACCTGATTGTTCTGTAGCGCATGTTTTTCATCGAACTTACCTTTGGATGGGGAGTAGAATTTTCAATTCCAATTTTAAAACTGTAAACCTGATCTCTTATTCGCTACATACCTAACATAACTCAACCGCTTGTAATTTAAATTTAATTAATTTAGATTTTTCTATTAGCCTGTCAACAGGCACAAATACTGCATTGTTATCGGCTTTCCTCTAAAGATACTTCCTTGAACAGATTTCATTTTTATTAAAGGATGAAAAAAGAGGTTATTTCTGAAAGGGAAAAAGACGATTCTTTTAAATAATAGGAAGAGAACGGGTTATTTTTCTCTCACAACGATGCTTTTTTCGGACCATTGTGGGGACAGAATTCCGCGGAGGGCTTAGACATTTAATAAATGAAAGAATTGTGAGAGCTTTCATCAGCTTTCATTCGTACCAATCTTTATTAGATAGCCATTTTTGTCAGAAGCCTAATAAGATTTCCGTTGTTCCTGAAACGATCTTGTTACATTCAGGGCTTATTTTTGGTGCTCAATCGACGCAAGATTCAATTCTCCTGAATTGGTATTTTCGGGATCAAAATTTGAAAAAAAAAAATAACTCGCATTTGATTTTGGGTGTTGTTTAAAAATAATATACATTTACATGGTAGGAATAAGTATTTGAAATCAACTTCATATCATTTTCCTAAGCCTACCGAAGTAAGCGTCAGATTTCAATTTTGGACCAAAGTGCGTCGGGGTACTTTAGTTTCAGTTTTAATTTATTATAACGAATTGTCAAAGAAAAATAAACTGTTGGAATGGACTCGAATTTTTTAGCATGGAAGTTTTTTAAATCCGTTTTAGAACATTCTGAAACAATTAAAAAAAAAAAAAGATTTCGAAAAACCAAACGTGTACTTCGATGAGATCGTGGAGACGAGTAGAACATGAATATGGACTCTTAACATCTCAAGACATATTTTGTGCATACAGTATGTTGATATGGTACTATAGGTACTTACTGAAAACCGAAAAAAATAATATACTTGTGGGTACTTCATGAGTTCGGGGTAACGCGGAAACTATTTCTTGAGTACTTTAAAAAAACGTCTGCCAAGTGGGTGTGGCTCATAGCTTCCTCGTATCCTTAACCCGATTGTATAGATAATCCGATGCCCAGTAATAAATCAATCTGGAAACATCAATTGCACTACTGTGTTAGGATACTGCCTACACGTCAACCCAGACCATATATGAACATTTCTTCGGAATCGGATGGAAAATGTAGAAATTGTGGATGTTACAAGGAAATTCACGTTTGCGCATGAGCGGTAGCTGCTATCAAGCCGGGAGCAATGATTTCCATACAGGACCATTTACACCTCCATCCGCATAACCCCTGAAAATAACAACGAAATCAGATGGAAAATGTGGAAGTTTTGGCTGTTACAAGGAAATTAACGCGCATGTTTAGTGGCTACCATCAGTCCGGAGGTGGTGATTCTCATAGGGAATTATTTTCCATCCCAAATTTTCATCAAAAAATTTCATCAAATTCGGTTGGAAAATGTAGAAGTTATTGCTGTTTCAAGGAAATTCAGGTTTGCGCATGCGCAGTGGCTACTATTTATCCGGAATTGTTGATTTTCATAGGGAACTATCTAAATCCCAATCTGTAATACGATGTAATCGTATGATCCCAGAAAATTCCGTCGAAGTCTGATGGAAAATGTAGAAGGGAATTCACTTTTGCGCATGCGCAGTGGCTACTATAGGTCCAGAGGAGGTGATTATTTTAGGGGACCATCTAAATACTAATCTTTATGATCCCTGAAAATTTCATCGAAATCAAAATGTAGAAGTTATGGCTATTACAAGGAATTCACGGTTGCGCATGCGGAGTCCCTTTCATCAGTCTGGGGATGATGATTTTCATAGCAGACCGTCTACACGTCAACCCGTACAATCCCTGAAAATTTCATCGAAATCGGACAATAACTTCGTATAGTTTTGCCCGTTACAAGAATATCATGAAAGACAGACACATGGACACAAAGACAGGAAACCGAAATTGTTCAAAAAAGTCTAAAAAGCAAAACGCGAGTTGAAATTTTTTTCAGCCTTGAAAACTGAAAACAAAGCTTCCGCTATCTTGGTATACTCGGAAGCAAAATGTTAACCAATAGGTTCATTGTTTAATTTTGTACGATTCTTGCTAGGTATGCCTATGTGCCTTAACCACAAGGCTCACTGCAATACCCAATCAACTCAAAATCTCTCAAAATTTCATATCGTTCTTGAATACAAAAAAATATCGCTCATTCTTCGGAAATCAAAAATATGTACGTGACGCTAATCCAAACACGCCTAATTGGTACCAATCATAATTATTTATAATAAATTATAAGTTCATGATTAATTATAATCAGACTCGGCTCTCATAATCTAAAATGGATGGCTAGGAGTTCATTGGGACGTGTTCAGTGAACCAGCTTACAATATACGGTGCGTCACTCATCAAACTTTCACCTGTCAGACTCCCATTAGGCAGCCGTTAGTCTCCCATCAATGCTTGTGGGCAATGTTCTCTGTGATAAGGTGAACAATTTTTATAATCGAACTCTTGAAGAAGGAAGCGAACCGTTAGGTACAACATTTTATTTGTATCCTTTACCTATTTCCATGTAACTCAAACTTGTTAAGTAGCCATAATTGGTATCACATTAACTTCAAGAATATGCACTTATAATAATTATAAAACTCAATAAAATTTTCTTCATGATTGAATAAATCATACTTTGTAACTTGAGAAATGTACCTGATTAACTGCACTAAACATAGAAAGGAGTTGGATTTATAAAATCATCTATTGGACGTGGGCGTGGATAGTTTTCCTGTACGAATTCAAGAGAATAAATAAGAGCGAGTTGATTACCCATAAGCAGAAATTTCTTCTTAGTGGGTCCAGGTGGAAAGTTACTGAGGAATGGGCGTTTAGGACATTTTTCAATTTCCTGTTTTTCTAATTTCTAAGCAACATGTAGATGAGTATACTCATAAATTTCGCATTCTCGCTTATTGTTTTCGATAATAAAGCTTTGGAATCGAGCAAGAACATTTTTTAGCTCCCCCTCATATTTTGATCTTTACGTTTAAAATTATGGAGAATCCAAAAATCGAACGAAAATTTTTCCGTCAGTCCACCGTAGATACACTGTGAAATTTGGTATACCTATCGGCTCCATTTGGAGTCTAGTTGTGATAAGTAGCTTTTTTTCAAATTGTCAGCCACGTATATGGGGTAAAAAGTGGGGGAAAACATATGAATCGGTGTTTTTTAAAAAGGTGTAAGTCCACAAAAATGTAATTTATTTATTTTTTCATTTTTATGTTTTTTAACTCAAGGCACATTGCTTGCAATTAAAAGGGCATGCGAATGGCGTCTCTAACATGATAGAAATCGCCCTTGAAAATCTTGGTTTGTTTTAGAAGGTACTAAGTCCGGACTTACTTTGGTAGCGGAAACTATGATTGTTTTCATATTCTCCAAAAACAAAATTTTCACTCGCGTTTTACGTTCTGGACAATTTTGGTTTTCATTTTTTGTGTCTGTTCATGTGATAAGCTGTCAGTCATAAACTCCTTAAAAACTCCAATTTTAATGAAATTTTCAATTGGATGTGGGGGTTTGCGGGTAGATGGCCTCCTATGAAAATCATCGCCCCTTTTTTTAGAAAAGCGTAGAAGTCCATGGGATTGATTAGTGAATTTTGAGCCCCTAGGTTGGGGATGAAAATCTTGAAAAATACGTAAAACGCGTCAAATTGATTGCTGAAACAAAGAAAAAAGTTTTCTTCTCACAATTTTATCAATAGCGGCATACAGGAAGTTTTTCTTGATTTCCCGAAAGTTTGGTTGCAAGGACTTACGCCCTTCTGAAAGAAACTGTCCAATTCTCAAAACGCCCAACCTCGAAAACTTGTAATATAAATATATGATATTGTTGTTTTTCAATCATTTTAAATAGTTATGATCTTAGCCAATTTTCAAGAAAAATGGTTGCTATTGAAATAGATTCAAAATTTTTAACATGAAGTTTTTGAATTTCTTCAAAAAATTGCACACTCATAACTGTATATACCTATATAGGGATGTGTCACTCTAGACTTGTCGCAAAAATTGAAGTTTTATCCAAAATGTTCATAGTAACAAATGAAGAGAGTCCACACTACAAAAACGCTGCAAATTTTACACAATGGTTTATTATTTTTCCATATAGATCACTCGTCTGCAAAGCCACCAACCATCCAACATGAAGAAAAACATCGGTCGCATTTCGGTCAGCTAAAATTTGAACGGAGATTAGGCCTCTTTTGCGATTCACGCTCGTGTTTCTGATTTATCGTACGTCCAACCCTTAAATTCTCGTGGGGAGCGAACGGTTTGTCCTACAGGGCTCCGCGTGGTCTCAAAAAATTCTGAAGAATCTTAAATTGATGGACAAACAATACCTTTATATCAAAATTTTTAGAGTTATGGCGTTTTCAAAATTTCAAAATTCATTTTTTGACCCTTAGAAGTGACCTAAATCAACCAAAATCTCTGAGGCACAACTATACCCCAAATGGAGCCTATACCAAATTTCATCAAAATCGGTCCATGGTAAGTGGGGAAAGTGCCGCGAACGGCATACGGCGGACGGACGGCCAAATTTTCATTTGATTTTTGAATTCTACGTACCTTGAAACGTAAACCTTCAAATTTTTAGGAGGTGTTAAAAAAAATTTCTTGGTCGATTCCAAAGGTTCATTATTGAAAATAATAAACCAAAATTGGCCAACAAACGTGGTTTTTAGGGTTTTTGTGGATATTACTATCATAATCATAGTAGTACGAGGTATATTCGGATTCAGCACAACATTTCTGATATGAGCACAATTTCGAAAACTAAAAATTGTCTAAAAATAGTTAATAATAGTATGGAAACAATTTTATGTAAATAACGAAAACCTATGTAATGTTCGTTGCACCAAAAGAAGCAATAGCCGAGCGGGTACTCTATGAGTTCGTGGAGGCGAGAAGAACATGAATATGGACTTTTAACATCTTCAAAACATACTCTGTGCATACAGTATCTATGTAGGTATGGTGTAATAGGAAATCGAAAAAAATATACGTGTGAGGGTTCTCAGAGTTATGGGTGACAAGGAGAGTATTTTTTGTGATAAAAAATTTGTAACCAAGAGATTGATTGCATAATTTCAACGATTCGTGCTGTGTGCCACATCGACAAGGCTGACTATTCTGTAATAAAGCTGATAGGCTTATAGGCACGCACTAATAAGGATAATTTATTACCTAATTAATGAATGTTTCAAGTTGGTAGCTACTGTAGATAGAAAAATCGTGTTCGTCGTAGGTGGGTGATCTTAATAGATAATCGATAAACCGATGTATGATAATTTGCAGCGTTTTTGCTACCAATTCAAACAAGATTGAACGGTGTGCTGACCTCAGCGCTACATTCGTGCATCCGTTTCCTCAATCCCGATGGAACACCACTCAATTTCCGCCTACTTCTCCCCCCTCTGAGTCCTCCTACTCAACGAGCCTTCACGCCGTTTTCTTGAATCTCAGCTCTAATGAAGTGTTGCCCTTAAAAAATATCTTATCGGAACTGGAAGTCGACAGAACGGAAGCGCAGCCTCAATTATGGGTGGCTAGATAAGTTAGTCTGCTCAGTTCCATGCGAGCTACAATAAGAGTGATGGATATCTTGTCGCGGTGCAAACGGAAGGCTCGAAAGACTTCGTTTACTGTGCGGTATTATTTTCTGTATTACGCGAGAAGGCGAAGGCGTTCGAGGTGAGTTCACTACAGTCGTTCAAATGGAGATAAAATTTGAGATGAGAGGAACGAGATAAGAACCTCCCTCAGGCGAGGATCCCCTCTTTCATTCATGAAAATCAGTTAAGTACTGGGAGTCCTTGTAAAATACTGTTCCTACTACTGTCGGTTTTAGCGAATTTTCAAGGAAAATGAAGCTATTGCAATGGCCTCAAAATTTTTAGAATCGACTTTTTCGAAAAATTTTCACACTGAAATCCGTTTTGGAACATTCTGAAACGATCCCTGAAGTTTTTCCAAAAATCATATGTATATATATATATATATATACACATATGTGTCATTCCGGACGATAACTTGAGTAAATGTTTAAAAATTTTTTTTTAGTTTTTGCCAAAATGTTTGTAGCACCAAACCATAGGTCAAGTTCGTTAACCAGCAATTTTGGACAATCCAAAGTGGTCCAAAATTCAAAAAAACTCCCAAAAAAATGGGTTTTTCCCGTTTTTTGTGGTTTTTACATTGAAAATCATGGTAATATATGGTATATTCGGATTCAGCACAAAATTTCTGATATGAATGCATTTTTCAAAAATGAAAATTGTCCAAAATTAAGAAAAGTTTGTAGCTATATATATATATAATGAATACGTGCGTATATTTGTTGTACCCAGAAATGCAGTAGCCGTGTGGGTACTCTATGAGTTCGTAGAGACGACTAGAACATGAATATGGACTCCTAACATCTTCAAAGCATACCCAGCAATAATTTGCAGCGTATTATTAGCGAATTTTCAAGGAAAATGAAGCTATTGCAATGGCCTCAAAATTTTTAGAATCGACTTTTTCGAAAAATTTTCACACTGAAATCCGTTTTGGAACATTCTGAAACGATCCCTGAAGTTTTTCCAAAAATCATATGTATATATATATATATATATACACATATGTGTCATTCCGGACGATAACTTGAGTAAATGTTTAAAAAATTTTTTTTAGTTTTTGCCAAAATGTTTGTAGCACCAAACCATAGGTCAAGTTCGTTAACCAGCAATTTTGGACAATCCAAAGTGGTCCAAAATTCAAAAAAACTCCCAAAAAAATGGGTTTTTTCCCCGTTTTTTGTGGTTTTTACATTGAAAATCATGGTAATATATGGTATATTCGGATTCAGCACAAAATTTCTGATATGAATGCATTTTTCAAAAATGAAAATTGTCCAAAATTAAGAAAAGTTTGTAGCTATATATATATATAATGAATACGTGCGTATATTTGTTGTACCCAGAAATGCAGTAGCCGTGTGGGTACTCTATGAGTTCGTAGAGACGACTAGAACATGAATATGGACTCCTAACATCTTCAAAGCATACCCAGCAATAATTTGCAGCGTATTATTAGCGAATTTTCAAGGAAAATGAAGCTATTGCAATGGCCTCAAAATTTTTAGAATCGACTTTTTCGAAAAATTTTCACACTGAAATCCGTTTTGGAACATTCTGAAACGATCCCTGAAGTTTTTCCAAAAATCATATGTATATATATATATATATATACACATATGTGTCATTCCGGACGATAACTTGAGTAAATGTTTAAAAATTTTTTTTTAGTTTTTGCCAAAATGTTTGTAGCACCAAACCATAGGTCAAGTTCGTTAACCAGCAATTTTGGACAATCCAAAGTGGTCCAAAATTCAAAAAAACTCCCAAAAAAATGGGTTTTTTCCCGTTTTTTGTGGTTTTTACATTGAAAATCATGGTAATATATGGTATATTCGGATTCAGCACAAAATTTCTGATATGAATGCATTTTTCAAAATGAAAATTGTCCAAAATTAAGAAAAGTTTGTAGCTATATATATATATAATGAATACGTGCGTATATTTGTTGTACCCAGAAATGCAGTAGCCGTGTGGGTACTCTATGAGTTCGTAGAGACGACTAGAACATGAATATGGACTCCTAACATCTTCAAAGCATACCCAGCAATAATTTGCAGCGTATTATTAGCGAATTTTCATGCGAAAATCATGTTTTGGGGAAAGAAAAAAGAAAAGAAAGAAAGTAAGAAAGAAAGAAAGAAAGAAAGAAAGGAAGGGGAAAAAAAAAAAAAAAAAAAAAAAAAAAAAAAAAAAAAAAAAAAAAAGAGTCCTCGTTCAAATATTTTATCGACAACTGCCACCGATAGAAACGTTTAAAACCCAGTGTATTATTGAAAATCGCACGATTTTTTCGTACATATCGCGAATATAACTAAATGTTATCAAATTAATTACTTAGATGCGGTAACGCATCAAGGAGAAAAATGTGTGATAAACAAAAGGTGGCTTGTTGTTATGAGGTTGGGAACATACGAGCATGAACGCGATCTGTCGCACTCATCTTTAACTACGTCCTGGAGCTTCCACAATCAGAACGCTTCTCGGGCTCCCAGATTCAGCTTTCAGCCCAGTGATTTCACGTCTTCCAGGACGTCGATTATTGGTGTAAAAGTATGTAATAAGAACATACATACATATATATAAACCAAGAATCGAAAAAAAAAAACTTTCTACAACAAATTGCAACACCATTGGTCCTTTCCTTAACCACACCTTAAACTGAATGATTTCTTTGAAAATTCGCTCATTAATTCATGCTGCATGAATGGACTTTTTCGTGTCATCCTAAGGATAAAATGCTGAGAGAGAGCACTTTCTGAATCTATTATTTAAATTTATTTGGATATGTTAACAACTTAGGAATAACAGTGTACGATTTCTTCCTCGGAACATGTTATTTTACATCCCACGGTTACCCTTCTGTAAAATCTAGACATTGTTTCCCTCAATTTTTTGGGTTTAATCCCCGGTCTTCAGAAAAATCTTTCGCCTTTCCACAAAATGGGAAGGTTTGGATCATCGCCTTTGGTGGTCCATTCCTAGTTACTGCCATTTTTGGTCCAGTTTCTTCTGGGTCACTCAGCAGTTCAAACAACACTCACCTGTTAAGCTTGAAAACAATGTGTAGGCATATGAATGAGAAACTATCACTTAATAACTGTCCTATGCAACGCGCAAGTTAGTGAATCACGCACGTTGTCGAATACCATTTTATTGCTTCTGAGTCTACTAAATTAACGGATGCATTGTTTTTATTTTCCAAGGATAAAATAGAAATGCGTACTTACTTCAAAATCTTTCAGTTTCGTTTGTCACTTGGCGACTTTTTTTCGTAGAAAGGTTCACTCAACAACCGACAAATTAAGGCATACAGGTTGTAGTGTTTTGGAATGGAAATTACCCAAGGCAACCTTGAAGTAATGGTCAACATTGAATATAATTTAAGCATTCCAAAATCATTGTATGTTAATTATATAGACTGACCCGTCGGTAATTCATGCAGGACAAGTGTTGGCTTCATTAGAATTCATATTCGGAGTTACCTCTAACCTAGTTCGCCTTACTGGATGGGTTCCATTGTCTTGGGAATTTATAAACACTGTACATACAATGCTTAATAATCGTTTAGGCATTATAGCAGTAATTTAGGTGAAATATATATTAAGACAAATGTTTTAATGTATTATTTAGGTAATATTGGGTTTGCATGTATGGGACGAAACTAGTAGACTTGATGTACGTTCACAGGGGTTACCGTTTTACCATACCTGTCCGGTACTGCACAACAGTAGTGCAACAACTGTGCGGTGGAACGTTTTATTGTGATCGTAAAATGGCCAATTTTGCATAATTACCAAGTAATTTGGAAGCTAAACTGCACTAAAAGTGAACTGGAATTCTTAAAAAATGTAATCCTTTATTATCCTTATATTGTATGTTTAATAAATGAAATCGACTTTGCCTTGCTCCTTGGCCAGTAGAAACTGCAAACAAAACAAAAATATCCTTAAAATTGTCCTTACATGTTACGGAAAATGAATAATCGACATTGCCTTGGTCCTTGACCTGCAAAAACTGTAAAGGAACTTGTAGTAATATGAGCTAAATCGCGCTTGGATTATTCTATCGTTTATATGATGATAATCATAAATCATTCGGGATAATAATTATCCCTCAACTCAATTATTGAGTTTGAGAGGCCCTTTCAATTCACCTCTTCAGTTTTCTACTGTGAGATATCTCAATAATTCAAAATTGATGCACCTTAGAAACCAAAGAAATTTTATCCATTTAACGTCGGCGTTACTTTCAAAGACACTTTATCTATTTTACTCACATATTCCAGTACTATTAAGAAAAAATGTCCAGTTTACTATTATTTGTACTGTGGGCTACATTGCTAGTTTTCTCCTGATTCTGGTTCCTTTGATTTCGATTATTAAGACTCAATGTTTATCTTTAGCTTGCGTAGTTGTATTGCTGATTGATGAAGTGTGTTCTATTGAACGTAATGTATAAGAGTAGTATGGATATACGTTACACTACTATCAAATGGTCTCAGAACGAAAACGCTGCAAATTATTACACATAGGTTATTATTTTTTTTATACAGATCACTCGTCTACAAAGAACACGGCTTTGCCATTGTTACCACCAACCAACATGAAGAAAAACATCGATCGCATTTCGGTCAGCTAAAATTCGAACGGAGATTAGGCTATTCACTCGTGTTCTGTTGTTAATATTGAATCCCTGTAAGACGAACCGTTCGCTCTATACGAGAACTTAAGGGTTGGACTTACGATTAATCAGAAACGCGAGTGTGAATCGCAATAGAGGCCTAATCTCCGTTCAAATTTTAGCTGACCGAAATGCGATCGATGCTCTTCTTCATGTTGATTGGTGGTAACAATGGCAAAGCCGTGATCTATATAGAAAAATAATAAACCTTTGTGTAATAATTTGCAGCGATTTCGGATTCTACGTACCTTGGAACGTAAACCAAGAAATTTTGTGGGTGGGGGAGGGGGGGTAAATAAATATTTTCTTGGTCGATTCAAAAAGTTCATTTAGGTTTTTTTTTAAACGTAAATACAAGGATTTAATTCTTTCAGAATTTCTGTTCACCTCTAGTACGCATGCGTGCTTTTAACTCAAAGCACTTGGTAATTATAGTAAAGTAATTCAACAACCATCACAGATTAAATTTTCTTCCAACTGCGCCATTCCTGGCGTCTCGGACTTCTTAAGCTGGCTTCCCGCCGAGTATGCAATTTTTTTTCCTTTATTATTAGGCGTATTCAACCATCATGTTCATAGACATCAAACATACTCAACGTCGTAAAAAACGAAATTTGCCTTTCTTTCGAAATTACATGTTTACAGAAAATGTTAAACTTGAGGATTCGTAGTAAAATGGTCCAAAACGAAACCTCATTCAACAGCAAAGCATTCGTTTTCGAAAACTCGCTGAAATTACGACAAAACGTGTGTTTTAAGAGCTTAAAGGGCTGGCACATTATTTGCGGGTACACTTGTATTTACACTTATTTGAAATCAACATAATCTTGTTGAATCAAAACCATTTATCAAGACATGGGTGAAAGACCGTTATCAGCGTTTTTTAGATCATGTAGAATCGATTCAGTTAAAGCAGTCCTGTATCAACTAAGATAAGACTTCCTTTCAACCAATTTTTGCGTTTCCTTCACCGATTGCTTATCAGACGTTGATCCGGTAGGCTCCGTTCACAACCTCGGTTGTTGAGAGGCTGGAATTATTCCTGTTCGGGTTGTGTGTCCGTCGACTTGTGAGGTTTGTGAAAAGTGATCCACGCGAACTACGAATGAACTCATGAGTTTGGAAAACTTCTGTATGGATATACAACTTCCAGGGTTAGTACCGAAACACTCACACACACAAAAATGTATCTGTTTCCAAATGTAAGATTTATTTATATTATGTTGGTTTGTAAATAAATCACTGGACACGAAATGTTGAAATATTTATGCATACTATTTGAAGAAACGTGACTTTTCCCAATTATTTGCATTTAACGTTTGAACCAACATTAAAGAGCAGTTGTTGAGTGATACTACTCAGCGGTAGCTGATTGTGATTATCTTTATGCAAATGAAACACTCAAGTTTTTATCGTTTGTAGCAGCGGGAATACCACCAACCTTTGGAATAACAAGAACTGGATAATCTCAAGTCATGGATGTTTATGTGGTTCTAAACCGACTAACATGCGCCTACTAAAGGCCATGCTTTGGTCGATGACACGCTGAAAACGGAAAAAATTCCCGTGTAAAGCCCGAAGAAGGCCTATTCAATTAAGTACCTCTCGCTTACGGGCCAACGACCGCATCCCATTCATAGCCCTTCACAATGGTTTATTAGCCACTCAATAACAGTTTCATCAGGACTGGCCGCAGTCTTTAGAGGCCTTAATGAGGTTCGGCCCAACGTCTTGGCTAATTAGTTTTTGTACGAACTTGAGATGAACCGCTGCGTTGGAAAATATTAGATATAGTACTCCTGGTTCAGAGTTATCCGAAGCCTTTGAATGATACAAAGGTGTTTTACGTTGGACTGGCGGGTGATTTTCTGACAAACCCCAAATGCCCAACACAAAAACAAACAGAAAGAGGTCTTTCAGTTTCTTGTGCCGTGGAAGGACTTTTTCTTATATGTTCGTACAGCCCCGATTCTTCCATTTCGGGGCACGATTATCTACAGTCCCGTTTCAACTGGAATTCATTCTAATGGGAAAAAAGTTTGAAAATTGATTGTATCTATAAAAAAAATGTTTGATATTAGCAGAGTTTCCCTATCATTTCCGTCAGAAGTGTTTGGAAGGGCCAATAATTTATATTTGATTTGAACATCCCATTGAAATAATATAATAGGTAGCAGGTTGATTTAATTTTAGGAGTGAATTTGAAATACTTAATTCATTCCAACTCATTTCTTCAAATTAAATAAATTTGAGGAAACGATTTTATATCATTAAGATGTACGAGGACGTACGAGCCTTTCTATTTTTTTTTTAATTCCGACCCTTCAGAGTTGTCCATTGTGTACAATTTATCATGAGCTATAAACGCCATAAACGCGGAATGTCATTTGAATGACGTATAAGTTACCAAGTCATAGTGTGCGGTGCTCCTTCAAGATGTAATCTTGGACACAATATTGATAGTTGGGGATCGTGATTCGTATCTCCGGAGCCCCACAACGGTCTTCTCTCTCATCCTAACCGGGAAATCATTTCGATAAGTCAGGGAACATGAAACGTAACACAAAGGTTATGGATGTGGGTGCTGTTAGATCGGATCTATTATAATTTTTTACTCCGACTATAAGGGCCGCTTCTATGCAGTTGCGTGCACGTATGCATCCTCCTTCCTCCAGAAAGGGACAGAGTAATGTTTCTTTTTGGTTTTTTTCAGTCTATCATTTTGTTTCCCTTTCTCTCCGTCCTTCATGGTTGCATCTGGGAACGCTTCAATTTCTCATACCCTGGGAATTGATCTGGATTTTGTGTGGGAGGCGTGAAGCAGTCATGTTCTCTATCCACTCATCGATTTTCACGACGCAACATATTTTACATATCTCAAGGAAAAATCATAGAATTTACTTTTCCAACCTCTCTACCGACAGATAGGAAGCAAATGTAACCCACCCCATGTTAAATTTTACCCCTAGGAATGTTGATTTGAGGAGTAACCTTGGTTTGAAATGTTGGTGAAACCGGCTCTTAGTTTATAATTAACCGTGTAGCAAGTTGCTTGGAGAAACTTGCTATGAAAACGAGTAAATCCGATCTTCTATTCACACATAAGTAGTGCGATAATATTTTTAAATACTGAACAAATTATGTCTGCTGTAGAAAATTTCAGTTTGTGTCATTGTGATTATTATTAAATAATAATAATCAAATTTCAACTAGCAAATTTAGAAAATTTTGTTAGCGCAATTTTTCCTTCTAGGGAGTACCAACTACTACTCAATGATGTGGGCCAAGAACTAACATTTTTCATATAAGAAAGCATGAGGGTGAAGAACATAGTTTTATTGACTCTTGAGAGGTACATTGAAACTAAAAAGAGCCAATCACCCTTACCAAAACTTTTACACTTGCAGGTACCTAACTAAATTTTTGATGAATATGATAAAGTGTATAATGATACGAGTGTAGGTATGCGTACAGCTTCCGTCGATAATTCCCCATTATACTTTTCTAATCTTCCGTTTTTTACCCTTCTGGTTTTTCATGGTCGCATCAAGGGACGCTCCAATTCCGTGGATAAATTACCGATAATGCATCTGGTCTTCGTGTGGGAGGCGTGAGGCAGTCCAGGCAGTTGGTTCTAATGACAGGTCTCGGACCGTATTATGTAGGTGAAGAGGGGGACCTTCCCTGTACCACTGAACTCCCTTGAAACCTCCGGTTCAGGCCTAAATTGGGCGGTTCGCAACTGGGTTGCAACGGGCTGAGTTTGTGCCTCGGAGGACCCTTTGTTTCTGAACATCGTCGAGAATTTTTTTATATCGTTTCACGGAATTATTTGAGGTCAATGACCTCCAGGTTTGTGATGTGGGTCAACGCACCATGCATTGGTCGAGGTCGTTCAAGTTAAGGTAGGGATTCCGATACTTCAAAAGTATCGATATAATATCGTATCGATACATCTAGAAAGTATCGATACGATACTTTCAAAAAGTGTCGATACTTTTTGATACTTTTACAAAACGCTGCAAATTATTACACGATGGTTTATTATTTTTCTATGTAGATCACTCGTCTACAAAATCACCAACCATCCAATATGAAGAGAAGAAAAAAAAAGAAAAAAAAAATCAAGAAAAAAAATTCAAAATCACCAACCATCGATTGCATTTCGGTCAGCTCTAATTTGAACGGAGATTAGGCCTCTTTTGCGATTCACACTCGTGTTTTGATTTATACATATATATTTCAATATAAACCCTTAAATTTACGTAGGGAGCGAACGGTTTGTCCTACAGAGCTCCGCCTGGTCTCTAAAAATTCTAAAAATTCTATAGAATCTTAAATTGAAGGAAAAAAACCTTTATATCAAAATTTCTTGAGTTAGGGCGTTTTCAAAATTTCAAAATTGATTTTGGAACCCTTAGAAGTGACCTACATCAACCAAAAGCTTCGGGGCACAACTAGACCCCAAATGGAGCCTACATACCAAATTTCATCAAAATCGGTCAATGCTAAGTGGCAAAAGTGCCGCGTACGGCGGACGGACGGCCAAATTTTTATTCGATTTTTGGATTTTACGTACCTTGAAACGTAAACCATCGAATTGTGAAGGGGTGTTAATTTTTTTTTTCTTGGTCAATTCCAAAGGTTCATTATTGAACCTTCATTATTAAACCACTTGTTCATTATTAAACCAAAATGTGTGAAAATGCCTTTTATGTTTCTCTCCATCAGTGTGAAATCTCTCCATCGCGAGGATAATAATTAATATAGAATGAACAAAACAATAAATCACTTAATTTTTTGTTAAGGCACTTGTTTTCGTATTGCACTTGGCTGGGTTAACATTTTGGTGGTCCTTCCTAGACATGGACCTAGTATCCCAGGGATACTAGGTCCATGTTCCTAGATGATCAAGGTCAGCAGGTTATCACAGAGAGCTGGAGGTGGTGGTACATCACCTTTGTTTAGTTTGTTGAAGTGGTTGGTCTCCCAACAATCTACGTAGAGAAAGAGGTACTGTCAAGTAGGTACCCACATGTCGTAGGTGTTGAAACTGATAAAAATTTCAACACCTACGACATGTAGGTACCTGTCTACTAAAATTTGAGACTTTCATCTATTGTGAGAGATAAAAAATAGAAAGCATTTTATCTAATGTGAGAGGAAAAAAGTATCGCCTCCGATAATGGAAAAAAAGTATCGATACTACGATAAATATCAGGGAAAAAGTATAGATATGTATCGATACTTTTTTTAAAGTATCGATACTTTTAAGTATTGATACTTTGGGGACATCCCTAAGTTAAGGTTTAACTTCTCCACTTCCTCAGTCAAAATAACTAAAAAGTCAAAATTAGCCCAAAATTATTACTAGGTACCGAAATGGACAAAATAGGTGAGTACATGAGGTCTTAACAGATTTTTGAAGTAAATGGCAAAGGCGTTAGCCACCGTTCTGCCCCTGGTTATTGGGTTTTTCCTTTTCGAAGTTGGTTTGTTATACGACACAGACAACCGAATCGGGATATTTTTAAATCCTCTTGTCTCTTTCCTAATCCAATAAGGAAAGCATTGAGATTCAGACCGTTCTGGCGTAATCTTCTTGGAATTAATCAACCTAATTCAAAGACAGCTGAGAACAGACATTCCTGTTGAGTTGATTATTGAGAAAACAAGAAGATTTAACGTTTTCCCAACCTAAAAAGTAGTTCTCTTTTTTGCCGGTCAACTGCAACCACCTTCTCAGTACCATACTTACTTTGCGAGTGTTTTCAGCAAAAATTTGAACGCAATAACCCCAATATATTTTTTTTTAAGTAAAAAGGTTTTGCCTGTTCACTTTTTCAAAAATATAAATTAATAGAAGATACTTATTGTACTACTATACTCATCGTAAATTAACCTGCTTTTATTAGTGATAGAAGAGCCTTTTATGTGTAAACGAATGAGTTAATTTACGATGAGTATAGTAGTACAATAAGTATCTTTACAAATTTTGTGGGTGAGTACTCCCCTTGCGCGGGAATTTGGCACCGAAGGCTAAAGCGCGGGTGGTTCTTTCGGGTCTTCTTGTGGTTCCTCTCATGAGTCGTAGAATTAAGACGGTTGAAATTTTTGTTTTTGTTGATTGCCTTAGTCCATAAGTTTGATCTATCTCCAAAATTCCCTTTTCACTTAAGTGCCCGTTTGAAAACCTCTTCTTTCACAAAGTAATTGTTATTTTAAAAATTGTCAGAATAAGAAGGCCTAAAGGCAGGAACTTGGTAGGAAGCCACTATAAACCTGCTGTAAACCACAATATTCCGAATGGAAGCAAGTTCACGGTATTAGTAACTCCGCTTTTCAGCGGGCATAAGTTCTTACTAATGAGTCCACCTATCGTAATAAATACACAGAGAATAAACTGTTGCAAAGCTTATTATGGTCATTATGGAGAAGCCTAAGAGGATTTTCTACCCTCAACTTTGACCACACCTAAGAGGCTTTCAACCCTTTTAGTTTGACTTACAAGGTCTTCGGACTGGATGGAGTGGAGTAAGATGGGCAAAGATGTTTACTTATCGTGCTTCAAGCTTCCATTTATTATTCCATTTCTATTTTTCACTGCTTGGTGATTCTGAATTGCATTAGGCTCAGGTGCTTTTGGTAATGTGTTGTGGTTCCGTGTATCCTCGTGCGTATGCCGTTTTGGTTTACAAGACACGTAGAATCCAAATATCAAATACAACAGTTTTCTGTCCGTCAGCCGAACGCCGATCCATCACGCGAGCCGTACGCTGCACATTTCTCAGTTCCCGTAGACCGATTTTGAATTAATTTGGTATATGGGCTCCATTTCGGGTCTCGTTGTGCTTCCAAGCTGTTGGTTATTGTCAATAACTTTTACGGGCTAAAAGTGGGGGAGAAACATTTTCCCAACGCCCTTATTCCAAAAAAATTCATTATATAGTATAGATGTTGTTGCAAAAATATATAGGCACGATTTTAAAGAATTTATTGTGCAAACGATTGGTTGAGGATAATTAATTACCTAATTTATGAGCATTCATGTTTTTCTTCATCAATTAATGCTTGTGTGCAATTCCTTGAACCGAATAATAACCACTCGGACATCAAAAATTGTTGAATGTGCATTCATGGTAAAATTTGTCAGAACATATGTGCCGGGTTAAGACCCTAGCCACTAAGGGCTCAAACTCATTCTCTCCACCAACCCCCGCGCTATTAGAAGGTAGTAGAAAATTCTCTTGCGAGGTTGGTTGTTTCAGTTCCTTTGTGATGGACGAATGATGAGATAGTAACACGGTTGTGAATTGCACATGAACGTTCACTGGCAAAAGTGAGCCAAATTTCAGCTGATCATATGCGATATTTTTCCGTTTTTTAATAGAATCTCATGTTATTTACTTTTGCTTTCTGAACAACCAAGAATCAAATTTCGTATTGAAGGCACACTCAACTATGGGATAAAGATGTTTTGCTGATAGTATCTTTCTGTCAAAACAAACTGGATTGTTAACCCTCCGCGATAATATGGTCAGTAGGTACTTGTTGGTAGAAAAATCAGTGATCTTCGCAGAAAAATAATAATCCGTTGTCTAATGATTTAATAAAGTGTTTTTATCTTGAAATTCAAGCTCTTGCTACTTTTGAATTAATGAATTGCATTTGCAATTACATTAAAAAACTTCCAAAATCAAAATTTCCTCTCTTATCACACTTTTCAGAGCTTTTTGAATATTGTTGTTTCCATTTCTCTGGTCTTTCTGCGTTAAAATCCTTGCTCCGGGCATTACTACCACTTTCAAAATTTTAATGAAATTTGCAGGTTTTCAGTGGGTTAGCCCACATATGGTCCATCCTAAATTTCATCAATATATCAACAAATAGTAGCTCATGCACGCAAGTGATTTTCGATGGTTTGAAACGGACTCGTGGTTGATGGCTTTTTGATTTCATCCTTTTTGAAGTCCGATCAGATCTGTAGATAAGCCATGTTAAATACTTAATATGAAAATCTGAAAATCATCAACATAATTTCCAACTACTTCTGACCTAGTTGATGTTTGTTGAAGTTTGTTGAACACTATTTGTATGCCTATGAAAACCATGATCCATGTCAAAGAGGGCCAATCAACTGGGCTGAAAGTTTTTTATCATATTTAATGGGATATCATATTTAATGGGATATGCAAGTTGTTGCATATTATCGTGGAACCAGTTAATTTTTTTAAGCAGAGAAACTTCGACTTTAGACTTTAATCTATGTATTACCTGAAACCATGTCAATTGTTACTAGTCCGAAGCTCATTAATGGAGGTGAGGATTAAATAGATTCGTATGCCCGAAGATGTATCTAGATTATTATTTCGTACATGTTCATACTCCATCAAATTTTTTTCCGGAGAAGCATCCATTGAAATCAGTATCTCCCTTATTGCAAATAGAATCGGACACTGGCTCCTGTAACACGCTGCCCCTGACAAGAGTTGAAATGGAACCAGTTTTTACAGATAGTGTTTACGTGCAAACAAGTTTCCAAACAAGCAAACATGGGGTCACTGGAGATCACGATCACTGGGAGAATGGGTTTTGTGAAGCCTGACCTGTCCATCGGCAAACTAGTTCGTGAGGAGTGTGAATCAGTGGATCTGCCAGCTTCTTCTCATTCATAAAACATCTTGACCAGGTCAATGCCAGATGTAGCGTGAAATGATCTTAACAAATAGTTGTTTAGATCGCTACAGACGAATATACACCTTTCAACGCACCAATACTGTATGCTGAGTAACTTCCACACAAGGTATTACGTTTCATCAGGAGTAGATCATTTCCCTAGTTGATATAATTGAGCAAGAAAACGATTCAAATTATTACACAATGGTTTATTATTTTTCTATATTGATCACTCGTCTACAAAGCCACCAACCATCCATGAAGGAAAACATCGATCGCATTTCGGTCAGCTAAAATTTGAACGGAGATTAGGCCTCTTTTGCGATTCACACTCGTGTTTCTGATTTATCGTACGTCCAAACTTTTAATTCTCGTAGTGAGCTAACGGTTTGTCCTACAGAGCTCCGGGTGGTCTCAAAAATTCTGAAAATTCTATAGAATCTTAAATTAAAGGAAAAACAACACCTTTATATGAACATTTTTTTGAGTTAGGGCGTTTTAAAAATTTCAAAATTGATTTTGGAACCCTTAGAAGTGACCTACATTAACCAAAATCTTCGGGGCACAACTAGACCCCAAATGAAGCCTACATACTAAATTTCATCAAAATCGGTCGATGCTAAGTGGCAAAAGTGCCGCGTAAGGCTTACGGCGGACGGACGGCCAAAATTTTATTCGATTTTTGGATTCTAGGTACGTACCTTGAAACGTAAACCATCAAATTTTGAGGGGGTGTTAAAATTTTTTCTTTCTTGGTCGATTCCAAAGGTTCATTATTGAAAATAATAAACCAACAATACCTTTATATCAAAATTTTTTGAGTCAGGGCGTTTTCAAAATTTCAAAATTCTTCGGGGCACATCTAGACCCCAAATGGAGCCTACATACCAAATTTCATCAAAATCGGTCAATGCTAAGTGGGGAAAGTGCCGCGTACGGCGTACGGCGGACGGACGGCTAAATTTTATACGATGTTTGGATTCTAACGTACCTTGAAACGTAAACCAACAAATTTTGAGGGGGGGTTAAAAAATTATTTTCTTGGTCGATTCCGAAGGTTCATTATTGAAAATAGTAAACCAAATTTGGGCAATCGGCTATAGCTCTATCGAACATCGAACTGTTATTATCACATTACTTACACTGCACGGTACATGATTGACCCAAAATCAGCCTTCATTGAGGTGCCAATGCTTTGTGTGTAAATAGCTTCATGACGAATAATAATGATATGTTTTGAAGAACAATTACTATTCGAAAAATATCGTATCTAGTTGGTAATAGTCTATTTATGCACTTCGTATGAAATTAAGACAAATTCACTCCCAACCGCCTTATATGGAGCACTCATTCATAATACGTATATTTATTATTTATCCTATCCTACGTGGATGATTTCGAATAGATGGCAAATCGCATTTGTTTGATAACGACGGTAACCTGCAAAAACTACACATCAGGTGCCTGTCGAGCGGACTCTCAAAATATGGTTTGTAGGAAATTAGAATTTGTAACTGGTAACTGAAGTGTGTTAGAGATGGATAAGGCTATACGAGGAAGAGTGAGAGTTCCTATGAGTTTTTAATGTCTTCTTCAACGTCTTGCAAAGATTCTCTTGTATCTCTTGGTTTAAAATCTTTTGAAATAAATTGGATGATTTGGCGTTGAATCAGGCGTTGAGATCTGTTCGATTAACGGACGATCACGACGTACCTTCCTACTCTATTGTGTAAGAATCTCTTGCGGCAATGTTCCTGCACGGGCGCACTTGCACAAAAACACTTCCACCAGATCAGGTATCATCATAGACGATGACAAAGCAATGAAAAAACATACGACAACGATATTCACAAAGGATTTCGGCCTCAACAAACGGAAATGGCAACTCCTGGGGACACATTGTGATGTCAATAGGAATTCTCTCGTGGGATAAGACACTTTTACCACCCATCAACCGGGAGGTCATTCATATGATAAACGGAACTTCCGGACCTCGATTCCCCCGAACTCATAACACATGTAAAATGGAACGTCGGGGTTTTAATGGTTACTTAGGGGTGACCCTTTCGCCATAGGAAGGATAACGGCAAACCTGTTTTATATCAGTGCACGTGCATGCATCCTGAGGGCTCCCAACTGGGTCACCTTCCCTTGTGCCATAAATAATAAAAGGTAAAGGGAAACCATTTTGTAACCGTCATTGTTCTGAGGATCCGTGAGACGAGAGAGCGTGAAATGAAAAGATTTATTGAGGGTTTGAAACAGATAAAGGTGGACCCAATCAACAGTAACTAATAACCGTCCATTATTGTACCCCCTCTTCTGATTTCTAGTTTTCAGCTTCTCATCCCCTCGTTAATAAAATGAAGACTTCGAATCTCGCCCTCTAAAATAAACTATACAATTCAGAAGAATATTTTCCCCTGAATACGATTGTATTCACAATTTCCACTTTAACAATCATCTTAATAAGTTGGACGTTGAGGCGTATGCTCTAACGAGTTCGCCTGAGTTCAATTAATTCAAATGTCTGAGGTATTATAAAACTGTTAGAACCGATACATTTTGGAAATTGGGTCAAAACTAGAAATAAGTCGTTATTACGAATAGATTTTTGCTCAGGAGTCTACCAAGGTTGAAGTGGCACTGTTTTCCCTATTTAAGGTTAAAAAAGAACCCCTTACAAATCGAAGTTTCTCCTTGTTCCTCGTTTTCGATCTTCCAGAAAAATTTTGGTTGCGTTCCTGTCTGTCGTTTGGTTTAAGTGATCACATAATTTTCAGAAATCGTGGGGTAGATGCTCTTCTGTCAAATTCATGTGATCGAATCATTGGTAGCCAACTACGGCAACGTGAAATTCTTAATAAGCACTGTACCTATTGTACAGGGTGTCTACCATTTGGATGGGCCAAACTTCAAGGATCGATTCTACAACTAATTTGAAACAAAAACGCTGCAAATTATTACACAATGGTTTATTATTTTTCTATATAGATCACTCGTCTACAAAATCACCAACCATCCAACATAAAAAAAAAATCAAAAAAAAAAAAGAAAAATTCGAAAAAAAGGTCAAAATCACCAACCATTGATCGAATTTCGGTCAGCTCTAATTTGAACGGAGATTAGGCCTCTTTTACGATTCACACTCGTGTTTTGATTTATATATATATATATATATTTCAATATAAACCCTCAAATTTTTGTAGGGAGCGAACGGTTTGTCCTACAGAGCTCCGGGTGGTCTCAAAAAATTCTAAAACTTCTATAGAATCCAAAATTAAAGGAAAAACAATACCTTTATATCAAAATTTTTTGAGTTAGGGCGTTTTCAAAATTTCAAAATTGATTTTGGAACCCTTAGGAATGACCTACATCAATCAAAAGCTTCGGGACACAACTAGACCCCAAATGGAGCCTACATACCAAATTTCATCAAAATCGGTCAATGCTAAGTGGCAAAAGTGCCGCGTACGGCGTACTGCGTACGGCGTACATCGGACGGACGGCCAAATTTTTATTCGATTTTTGGATTCTACGTACCTTGAAACGTAAACCATCAAATTTTGAGGGGGTGTTGAAATTTTTTTTTTCTTGGTCGATTCCAAAGGTTTATTATTGAAAATAATAAACCAAAAGTGTCTCAGCAATTTTTTATTCTTTTCTTTCCACTCAAAATCCTTTTTTTCCACTTCGAATTTTTTTTCGCGTTTTCGACTTTACGTCATTAAAACCGTCATAACTCCTATTATTTACCATGTAAATTCAAATTTAAGGATATCGTTGGAAATATCGTTAAATTTTCAAGCTAACCAGTGTAAAACAAAATCTTTTAGCCATAAACCATTCCTAAAAAATCAAGTCAAAAAACTACTTTGAATTTTTTTTTCGAAATTTGATTTTTTGCATTTCGAAGTTTTCATTCTGAATCCCTGCCCATTTCGATGGACACTCTTCGGAAAAAACTTGATTAAATTGTCAGCTTTTCAACGGTATCAATATTTTTTTTAAAAATTCAGATTGGAAGAGTAAATCAAGTTCGAATGCAAGAAAACGTGTTTTACAAGAAAATCGAGTGTTTTACGTGGTGTATGGTCACTCTCGATCTCAAGATGTCTTGATGACTGCTCTTCCAATTGGAATTTAAAAAAGAAAAATTGACATACCGTTGGAAAGCTGACAATTTAAGCAAGTTTTTTTTTTTGAAGAGTGCCCATCGAGACGGGCAGGGATTCAGAGTGAAAACTTCGAAGAGAAAAAATCAAATTTCGAAAAAAATTGAAGTTGTTGATTTTAGAAATGGTTTATTGCCAAAAGATTTTGCTTTTACACCGGGTAACTTGGAAATTAAACGCTTAAATTTGAATTTTTAATGAATTTTTTAATGGATTTTTTAATTTGAATTTTAATGACGTATGATCGAAAACACGAAAAAGAATACAGAGACATTTTTTGTTGCAAATTAGTTGTAGAATCGATCCTTGAAGTTTGGTCCATCCAAATGGTAGACACCCTGTATACTGTATCTTATTACGGATTCGAGGAAGCAATATACAACTGTAACTTTTCAGACGTTTTTTGCTTGCATTTTTCTTCCGTTTTGAACATTTTCAATATTTGGCAGTTCAGTAGAATAGTAGGTAGATGAACACAACATCTGGAAAGAACCCTAGTTATTCAAAATAAAGTTTGGAAACTGTTCATTTTACCTATTTGGTTGTCGCTGCAAATAGGGAGTGCTGGAGAACGAATTATCTGAGTTTGTAGGTCCCATTGTGAAGAGGGAGCAGTGAATACAGAGGGAACGAAGTTGCAGGGCTGGTAGATGGGAATAAATAAAATCTTCATTGGAATATATTTAGTGAAAAAAAGTCTTCACTTTATTTACTGAAAAGCCAAGTTGGGTGACCAATATAGATTTCCTTTATAGGGTAACATGGACGTACAAAGTTAGTCGGTAGGAAATTTAACTATTATCTATCCATCACCTAGAGATATTGAAAAATTGTATGACATGACATTCGACATTAACTTGATTTACGATCGATATGATTCACGAATTTTTCAAAATTTTCAAATCATTTCGATAAGGATTCCTATGTGTTCTAAAGATTAGGCTTGTAAGAGAGTTCTGGGAGAATTGGATTTGAGTATTCAGGATAGTGACAACGGGGTTATGATTATCATCAATGCCATGCACTAAAATATGTATCGATTCCATAATAAAATACGCGAGTTTACTATCCAGTGAATGATGATTATTTTTGGTATCAAGATATTACGAGAACTGGAAGAAGAGAATGGGGAGTGACAGAGTTGGCGACCTCCGTGGTCTCATTGAGTCAGCTTGAAATGAAAGTCACATGTTTACTGGAAAAACACATTAGTTAGTTAGTAGCAACATTTTTGCTACTTTCAACTTTCCCGTTCCCTCGCATTTCCATTAGTATTGATTTATTTCTGTGATACGATTATTTAATACATACATGATTAATACTCGAATGAATTAGATGGGAGTCGATCAAAACCTACGAGAATAATAAATCCTGTCAGTTGCCATCAGTATGTTGTTGGCTCTCCATTTTTCACAATTTGGTCAAATTTGGGCAAGTCAAAATTTTGCTTTTAGTACCTAACTATTTATATTTTGTTTATTGAAAAATAGTTCCCTTTCTTATTGAAAATAATATTTTCAAAATATCATTGTAGTAAAAGCTTTAACGAGTTTCTCAGCCAGGTGCTCTAAATAACTCTGAGGGCTCCAAATTTCAAGAAATATTAAGGCTAAACAATGGTTTTCAGTAGAAATTTCCGTCTTAATCATAATGATATCTAGTAGGTATACTCTCAATCAGCACAAAAGTTTAGAAAGATTTAAAATTTTCCGAAAATACCTGAAAATTGATATTTTGAGGACCAGAGACAAGTATGCTCCTTGTACTTGAACCCGAAACCATGAAACATCAATAATAGTTTTTGGTGTAAAGTTGTATTGATGCTTTACACTCAGCGAGTTTTATACAAGAACATCTACTTTATAAAATAAAATTAGTAATATTGAAGTCAAAATTACTCAAAATTGGTTGAAATAATTCATGGAAAATTCAATCATTCACCCACAATGTTAGAAAGAGGCCAACCTGAGAAAGAACCTCTTTGTTTTTCATACGATAGAATGAACTAGAAACAATCTGGAGAAAGACTTTTCAAAAATGATTTTTTTTTTTGGTGCTCTTTATGGTATTTTCAAATTCGGACTGACCCTGAAAGGCATGTGATCATGTTCAGGTTGGCCGATGACGGTCCAAACCTATCAATAGAGTTTTCCCAATTTCCTTTTTATTTCTGATTCACGCGTCACGAGATTTACGGGCCAAACAACCTGAGAAAACCAGCACCTGAGAAGCGAACAAACAATTGGAAGACTGTTTCCATTTCCGGCTCATCCGCTGACGGCGTCAGAAACCTTTAAACCCGGAATTAGTCCGCTCTCGGAAACATACAAGGAGAACGGTAAACAAACTTTGGCAAACCAAAAGCTCTTTGTGAAAACACGGATCTGCGGTTATGAAGTGGGCGACGATTTTCAATAAAATAGTATCGTTCGAATTGTATTAATCAATTGAGTGAACATACTTGTACCCAACAATATGTTCTGTTGAGTCAATCGGCAATTATTATTCGGTGTTATTTAGACAAATACCACTAGATATAAAGGGACTATCCGATTACTTCTACTTAAAAATTAATGTATACCAGCCATGGAAAGTAATGAAACACTTTTACTATAAACAGCACTATTTGGGACCAATAAGTTGAAAAAATTACCTCCCTTGTCCCCCTCACTTCACCATTTTCACTTTCAACGGTTTTACACATCTTTCTTGGTCAATTTTCAGCCAATTACTACGTGGTTTAAGGCATTGTTCTATTGAATTCTCTAGGTGCATCAGGTATATTGACTTTGAAATTATGACATTACTGGTAATTGAATGTAGAATTCTGAAAATTTTGGATTTCAATATCTGATGCCCCTAGAGAATTGAAAAACATGAAATTTACTGCAAACCGTAATAACATAAATTATGTCAATCTACTTACAACTTTAAGAGGTCAAGTTATTGGTAAAAATCATTAGGAAACGCTTGCATACGAGTCTGCAAAACATTGGGACATTTTATGCATAAGTTTAGGGCTCCCCAACGAACGGTGACCGATTTTTTTTACGAACACGAATAACAAGGATAAAGTACCGAAGCAACGACTTGGCTGTAAGTGGAAATCATGGAAATTCTAACTGTAACGCTTTTTCGTGACCAATTTTTTTACGCTTTTTCGTGTTGTTTTGTCGTTCATGTGGCAAAGTAAAGACATAAAATGCCAATGAGACAAAAATGTCGAAAAACGCACCCCGGTGCCCATATGAATCCCAGAGTCTGTAAATTCTGGGTCCGATTTTTAATGAAAATTTCCATTTTCAAGAATTTTTTTGACTAACTTTTCTTTCTAACCTCTAAATTCCTACAAGTTTAGCTTTTAGTCTCCACTTTTTGCGCGGTTATCGGAATTCTCAGAATCACTCTCCCCTTCGAGTCTTTTTGCTACAACAACAAAAAAAGTCACTTGATTGACCGAAACGTACACGCCTGTTGTTGGTGTCCGATTAAACTTTGAAACGGGCTGGAAAATCAGGTTTTCGGCAAGGCCGCGGAATCGGGCGAAAGCATGGCGATGCGATCAGTGACTTACGCCTTCCTGTCCTTCAGTTGTCCGATCTGCGTTCAACTTCACAAGACTTCAAGTCACGTAGTATTCAATTTAGAGCGATTCAGCGGAATTCAATCACCATAAATACACTGACGTGTGGAGGAGAAAAAGGGAGCAAATCCCGTCTAAATGCCTTCCAACTTGGATTTCGGGATAGAAACACGTTTCACGGATTTCGATTCCTCCCTACACTGAGAGGGCCATCGAGGTTTCACCGCGGAAAGATTTCAGTTCTCCTTATAGGCTGAATTTGGGAAATAGGTTCGCTAATTTTACTGCCATCAGTTCCAAATGGGGTGCGCCTGATTTTCGGTTTATTATTTTCAATAATAAGCCTTTGGAATCGAGCAAGAAAAAAAATTTTAACCCCCCCTCAAAATTTGATGTTTTACGTTTCAAGGTACGTAGAATACGAAAATCGAATAAAAAAATTTCCGTCCGTCCGCCGTACGCCGTACGCGGCACTTTTCTTAGCAACACTGGACCGATTTGGTTCAAATTTGGTATATGGGCTCCATTTGGGGTCTAGTTGTGCCGCGAAGCTTTTGGTTGATGTCAGTCACTTCTAAGGGGTGAAAATTAAGGGTTGAAATTTTCAAGAGTGCCCTAGCTCGAAACTCTCAAAATAAAGGTATCGTTTTTTCACCAATTTTAAATAGTATTGAATTTTTAATAATTTTGAGACCACCCGAAGCTATGAGGGACAAACCGTTTGCTCCCCACGAGTACTTAAGGGTTTTCCTTCGATAAAACAGAATCTCGAGTGTGACTTGCAAAAGAGGTCTAATCGCCGTTCAAATTTTATCTGACTAAATGCGATCGCTGTTCATTTCTTCGATTTGTATACAGTTTTGCCTTCTGCGTAACCAGTAATCAAATTTCCATATGAAGCTTTCTATTTTTCCAATCGAATGTGAAGCGTTTAGTTCTTTCTAATAAACTTGATTGTGAAGGTGTGAAGCAGTATGGTGTGGTAGGTAGTACCTACCAATAGTTGGTAGGTAAAAAACGCTGCAAATCATTGCTCAAAGGTTTATTATTTTCTGTATAGATCACCCTTCTGTATACATCACTGGTTCTCCATCAATAGCACCTACCACCATCTCTATTCTCCCTTGACCTTGCCTCTCAAATTTCAGCTTCCTGCGTTCAATAGGATTGAAAATGGCTTCGGAGCTCACTCAGCTGATCAGTGCTCTTCCAGGCGTCTCCAGCATTCGAGAAGATCTTCTTCACTCTTCTGATCACTGATCAGCTGAGTGAGCTCCGAAGCCATTTTCAATCCTATTGAACGCAGGAAGCTGAAATTTGAGAGGGAAGATCAAGGGAGAATACAGATGGTGGTGGGTGCTATTGATGGAGAACCAGTGATCTATACAGAAGGGTGATCTATACAGAAAATAATAAACCTTTGAGCAATGATTTGCAGCGTTTTTTTATAAATTTTTAATCGAAAGTAGACATCCTGAGAATTTTGACACCAGCCGTTCTCTTTTTGGATAAGTAGATCTTTTTCTATGATTATTCAAAGTTTCGAATTTTTATGACGTCACGCGCCCTTCCCGCCTGGGCGGTACCCCACAGCTCAATGTGACTTCATAAACACTCGAAACTTTGAAAAATCATAGAAAAAAGTCTTCTCACGCTAGAAGGTCACAATTGTTGTCAAAATTCTCAGAATGAGGTCTAGTTTAGATTGAAAATAACAATAAACAGTTTTTCCGACCCATGCGCACACCCCATTGGCTCAACATTTTATTTCAGTGGTCCATTTTAATTTTGATTCATCCGGTTTTCGATAAATGCAAATAAAATTCGTAAAAGTATTTTTTTTCTTTTTGGTCTACTGTTCTCAATAATAAACGGTTTGTAATCTACTCGTAGTGATAAAAAACAAATTTTAACCTTCCACTCTCGAAATGTTCAAGGTTCACAAGGGCGGCTACAACACTAACTGTTGTCGGTCTGTGATACTGTCTGCTGAGACTTATTGTACGCTTCGCCAGAGCACAGCAGTGTAAATTCGGTCAGTTTCGCATTGTTTTGCTGTAGGAACCCCGGGATGTGACGTAGAGGTGTGTCGGTCAGGAGTGAACGTATTGAAAAGACCTAATCCTCAAAACGACTTTGTCTGAACTGAACGGGTTGTCAAAATGAACACAGCTATTCGTTCATCAACCCACCAATCGAGATTTCCGGAAAAATTCCGAGAACAACGGCAAAAGGCCAACAAAACAAATTATTGCCCGGAACATGGACGTATAATGTATTTATATACAACCATTTTTGTACATAGATCATGAATGTGTAAAAATTACATGGAAGTATCAACAGAAAGATGTAGATGGAAGTGGTTTTCTAAGGAAAACCTTCCATCATCCAAGTGAAGAATTACGTTCGAATGAACTGTGGACTAAAAAGACAAAACTGAAACACCAAAAACACTCAAAGACTAATTCATCTTTGATTCGTTTTTGTCTTTTAGCTCATTCGATCATTCAAATTGCGTCCTCACCTACTCATTGTAACCAATTTCGACTCGTTCGGTTTTTCAATTCAGCTGTTTTTCGAGTCTCGATTTGGATCCTTATGGACGTTGTTTGTTTGGCTCGTTTTTGTCACTTCTGACCGGTTAGTTGTTTGTCATGTGTGTGAACATAATGAACAAGTGAACGGATTCAAAAGACCTGGTCTCTGTAACGAGTAACCGTTTGGGATTCGAATCCGCCAAATGACCTTGTCTTACACACCTCTCGTGTGACATGCTGAGCCTCCCTCGATTTTCGCGGTTTTCGACAGAGGCTTCACTTGTTTGGGCATTTTCTCCTTCGGCAAATTTTTTCTTCCTCGGGTATTCCTGGTGTTACACGTTATCCTGGGGCCCTATTATAGGATTTGACTTGAAATTCCAGAATCTAAAATTGAGGCAAATTCCCCATTTGATTATGATGTTTCTCAACACTTGAGTATGGGTGGAACGGGCACAGTGCCGAACAACTTTCTTTCGATTTTCAAATAAGAGCTCCATTTCCTTCCAAGTATATTTGGATTTAACTTAAAATCTCATATATTCATCAATATTATATAAATATGAATATAAATATCAATATCAATCGTCGGTTGAATTTTATTGCTGCTCAAACACGTGAGTATCTGCGCTCAAAATTTGAGCAAAACGTAAAATGTTATTACTCAGTGTGATAACACAATACCACTTAAAATACTATCTCCGTGATATTAATATATTATTCTTCAATGCGGAATCACGCGATGACGTTAGTCTTATCGATATGCAATCGAAATTGCAACCTGTGAACTAAAAAATTGATGTTATTGTTACGAGGAGGCAACAAGGCACATCCACTTAGACTTTTCTAATGGACTATCTCAAATGTTTCGGATTACGCAACTCATTTACTTCAAATCTCTCATGAATTGGACTAGCGAGCGACAGGAAGAACTTTTTTGGTTCGAAATACGAAGAACTTGACATTTTTGGTTGCTCAGTACTTCCACGTGCTCAATTTTATTCACATTATTGACGTGTATCTACTTCCCATTCATTGTGACGCTGATTTGAAACTAGGTCATGATGCGAGCGTAAGTTTCCTGAATGAAAGTTGAAATGATAATTACGTCGGGTATAGCGTTACATCTGCTGCTCTGTCACGTCTACAACGATGATACGCGGAGATACCTTAGCGTGTCGGTAAGACGTCCAGCATTTAGTACTTCCGTTTTGAAACTCTTTTTTTTCTTTATTTATTGACGTGGGTATACTCCCATGTCGCCAAAACACAGTTTACAACTAAAAAATCATTAAAAATAACAACAATTTGTTAATACAAAAAAACCAATAACCCAAATAAAATAATGAAGGAAGTAATTTCTACAGGTGAAAAATAAAAGAACAAACAAAAATGAATAAATAACTTTAAAAAAACACTAAATATCTCTACCAATATACCCTAAAAAAGTTAATATCACTCTACATACTCGTATGTTGCGGTCCAGAGTTTCAAACATTGTTGAGGTTAAAACATTGTTTTAAAACTCTTCCAGACTCGTTCCGCCTCCAAAGAGTAACTCTTGCAGTATACGATTCTGTTCCGAGCAAACGTATAAGTTTATTATTGTCGTTATTTTGAATGGTTGAAAATAAACTAATTCGGGAAAAATTTTTACACAGAAGTGTTTTTATGGAGGTTATTTGGTTTGAAGGTGTCCCTCACGTATGAGCGTCATAAGATCCCTTGATTATGGGAAAGTAAAATAAGTAAAGTAAAATGAACAACCATTTCAAGTTGAATTTTCGTCCGACTGCCATTCTTTGTTCTTAAGTTCTTAATCAAATTAAGAACTTTCCAAATCAAATTGAGGATTTTCCAAATCAAATTAAGAACTTTCCAAATCAAATTGAGGATTTTCCAAATCAAATTTAGAACTTTTCAAATCAAATTGAGAATCTTCCAAATTAAATGTAGAACTTTCCAAATCAAATTTAGAACTGTCCAAATAAAATTTAGAATTTTCCAAAATCAAATTTAGAACTTTTCAAATCACATTGAGGAATTCTTATAATCAAATTCAGAACTTTCCGTTACTTTGGAAAGTTCTCAATTTCATTTGGAAGATTCTCAATCTGACTTGGAAAACCTATACTTCATTTCAGCTTTTTGGAAGGGGGGGGGGGAAGAAGCATATTTAGCTCACCCAGGTGATCAGGGAGGATATCAGTTTGTTATTCAGAACTTCTGATCTTCCGTTTGGAAGAGAGCTGATGACGTCCCCGACGCTAAGAATGGCAGTCGGACGAAAATTCAACCTGAAATGGTTGTTCATTTTACTTTACATAGGTATGTTACTTTCTCATCATCATGATATATGCATTACATTATATCACAATTACATTGCATTTGATCACAATTACATTACATTCAATCACAGTTACATTACATCCGATCATTCTAGTCTTCTTTCCATTACATTATATCACAATTACATTACATTCAATCACAGTTACATTACATCCGATCATTCTAGTCTTCTTTCCATTACATTATATCACAATTACATTATATTCAATCACAGTTACATTACATCCAATCATTCTAGTCCACATTACATTACATTCCATCAAAATTATATTACATTTTGATCATTCTAGTCCTCATTACATTACATTCCATCAAAATTATATTACATTTCGATCAGTCAAGTCCACAACATGTCTTCTCCATTCAACTCTCAACGTACCTTCCCCCTGATTATTGAACGACTTCGGGCCGGGTGGTCGTCCTAACTACCACACCAACATCAATTAACGGTTACATGCCGGGTTTGATCACCCTCCACCGACTCCGTCGCTCAACAGTTTCGAGCCGGTCGAATCTTCTATCTAATTAAAACCAACCTTTTCTTACCTGAGTGGTTTTAAAAGGCCAAGTCGATTTATTAAACAATTTGAATCAATTACATCACTAAATTTATACTTTTGATAACACGTCAGAGTAGAATCAGGTTTCGTGTGGAAGAGACGCTGGATGGTTCCCTATGAAATCCATCACGATCAGTTCTCTGGTAGACTGTGCGCATGCGTGGGTGACTTGTGTCGTCGTAATCTGATTTTGCTTCCGAGTCTACCAAGGTAGCGGAATCTTTGTTTTCACTTTTCAAGGACGAAAAATTCAGTTCTCCAAAATCGAAATTTCCACTCGCGTTTTGCGTTTTAGACCTTTCTGAATAATTTTGGTTCCGTGTCTGTCTGTCTGTGTATCTACATTTTCCATCCGATTTCAATGAAATTTTCAGGGATGTTACAGATTGGTATTTAGATGGTCTCCTATGAAAATCCCCACCTTCGGACTGATAGTAGCCACTCCCCATGCGCAAACGTGAATTCCTTGTAACAGCCATAACTTCCACATTTTCTACCCGATTTCGATGGCATTTTCAGGGATTACGCGAATTAGGTTGTAGATGGTCCCCAATGAAAATCAAGGCCTTAAAATTTACAGAAGCCTCTGCGCATGCGCATACGTAAAATCCTTGTAACAGCCATAACATTTACATTTTTCCTCCGAATTCGATGAAATTTTCTAGGATTGTCCAGATTAGCGTGTAGATGGCCCCCTATGAGGGTAGTGAAAGGTACTTAGAGATTGGTGTTTTGTGATTAACTACTATGCATCGGATCATCTTTATAATCGGGTTATGGATACGAGGAAGCTATGTGCTACACCCACTTGGCAGTCTTTTTTCCTCAAACAAATCTGACTGAACCACTCAATTATTGGAGTAGACAACTTAGTATTATGATATAATAGTAGAGGAGATGACTGATGACTCATAGATTACATCTCCCACCTCGGTTGGCTTTGTGCTCTCCGGAGTGACCGCGAAATTGTCGGGCGAGAAAATCACAATTGTCAGCCAAGTTGGAGACACCCCCTCGTCAGCCGGTTCCGCGGCCCATTGTGTCCGACCCGATCCTCGACGCTTGTACGTAATCAGCGCTCAGGGTAAACAGATGGAATGGTCATTGAGAGGGGTAATGTAACTCGGGTTAGCTCAGGGGGATGAGGGTTATCGGGAGGGGAGCCGCGCCCCCTCGCCGTGGACCACCCGCCTCCCCGCGGACCACCTTCACCCTCCGCGGCCGCTCCAGCGCTCGTCAGTCCCGTCTCAGCCTTCGGCCCGGTTGTGCTTCGCGCTCCCTCCGCTAGTCGGCTCGACCCAGATTTCAGTGGCTGCCAAAACGGTGTTGTGCGGCGTCATTATGAAATTCACCACCGGCGTCCGCTCTCAGAACTACACCCTGTCACGTGACGAGTAAGTCCGCAAATTTTTACATCAATTCCCTCCGTTGTCATCGTCTTAATAAAAATTTCAATAATTATTAAAACCACAATAATTTTATTGAAGATTCCTACTGAAGAGCCGGCATGACTCATCAAGCCACATTGTTTGATTGCATATTTACATCTCATTTTCAACCCATAAAATACATTAAAAATTTTACCTTCAAAATCAAAAATCGTCCACAAAACCAAAAAAATTTACCTACTAATGAATTCTAACCAAAATTAACGTTAACACAGAAGTTCCAATTTTGCAACCCAAGTATATAAGCAAATTTTCAAAATTGTATTTTACCAATTTTTGTTAAACAATTTTTTAACATACATTTTTTTTCACCTAATTCTTCACATACAGAAAATTGTACGCTGATTTAAAATATACAGTATACAAATATCATTACTTATAGTATGTTCATAAATACATTTTCACCAATATATGAAAAATGTTGAAATTTCAAGAACGATAAGATTTTCATGAAAATAAGTTAAAAATTGTCATAAGGGGGTTTCAGTCGGCGCCATTCGTTCCTCGTTCCGGGTCAGTATTTCGCTAAATTGAAGGCGCAAAAACTTGAAAAGTTGTACCTAAATTTGAAATTTTAAAACTTGAATTGAAAAACTGAAATATTGACGCTGGAAACATCAAAACCAAACAATAATTGCCAGAGAAAAACGCTGCAAATTATTACACATTGGTTTATTATTTTTCTATATTGATCACTCGCCACCAACCATCCATGAATGAAAACATCGATCGCATGTCGCTCAACTGTAATTTGAACGGAGATTAGGCCACTTTTGCGATTCACACTCGTGTTTCTGATTTATCGTACGTCCAACCCTTAAATTCTCGTAGGGAGCGAACGGTTTGTCCAACAGAGCTCCGCGTGGTCTCAATAAATTCTAAAAATTCTATAGAATCTTAAATTAAAAGAAAAACAACACTTTTATGTCAAAATTTTTTGAGTTAGAGCTTTTTCGAAATTTCAAAATTCATCGGGGCACAACTAGCCCCCAAATGGAGCCTACATACCAAATTTCATCAAAATCGGTCAATGCTAAGTGGGGAAAGTGCCGCGTACGGCGGACGGACGGCCAAATTTTTATTCGATTTTTGGATTCTAGGTACGTACCTTGAAACGTAAACCATCAAATTTTGAGGGGGTGTTAAAAAAAAATTTTTCTTGGTCGATTCTAAAGGTTCATTATTGAAAATAATAAACCAAAATAGGGAAGACCGTTAATTCAGTTATGTTTTTCCTATAAAATGAAGCTAAACTTGAAATGTTCCAGGGTTCTAGAAATTCATTAGTGCATGGGCCTTGGGAATTGAAAAACTGAAATATTGCCGCTGGAATCATCAAAATCGAACAATAATTGCCAGAGAAATATAGGAAAGACGTGGAAAAACCCGTTTATTCAGGAGTTTATCCCATTTTTTTCTGGCAATTATTGTTCGATTTTGATGATTCCAGCGGCAATATTTCAGTTTTTCGATTCTCTAGGGCCGTGCAGTGAAGGATTTCTGAAATCCTTTAAAACTTCAAATTTAGGTAAAACTTTTCAAGTTTTTGTCCCTTCAATTTCACGAAATACTAGGAACGAAAGACGACCGACTGAGACCCCCTGAGGTGGGTCTTGAAACCTGGAGGCCTTTTGAAAAAGCTGAAAATAACCTTCAAGAAGTTCGATGACTAATCTCCTCCCGAAAATTATTAGAAATCAATTAGACTCATTGATACAATATTAGTTATTAATTGTTTCAACAAGTTGCATACGTGTGCCTTGGTAACCGTACGTACAAACAACCAGCAGTAGGTACCTTCAAATTTGAGAAAATTATTGTAAAAGGATGATAATGTATTCAGTTTCTCTCAAGTGGTAAAAAATCTTGGTTTTTACCCCATTATCAACAACTGAAGCTATTGCAGTCGACTCAAAAATTTTAGCATGGATTTTTTTGTTTCTCTGAAATCCGCATTGCTTTTTTTGTTTCTCTGAAATCCGCTTTGCTTTTCTTAAGAGGTTCGTGAAGTTTATCCAAAAATCATATTCTGTATGATATTGATTATCGTTCCACGTCCAATTTCACCCATTTTTTGTTAAGAAAACGAATTTTTTCATCATTTTCCTAACTCTTTGATGGAAAAAATTCATTTTTTTAAATCCTAATTGGACCATGGTGTCACTAGTGTCATAAAAAAAACCAGTGCAATTGTGTAAAAAAATTGTGTAACCCCCCCCCCCCCCCTCAAAATTTGTTGGATTACGTTTCAAGGTACGTAGAATCCGAAAATCGAATAAAAATATGGCCGTCCGTCCTCCGTAGGCGGCACTTTTCTCTGTTAGCATTGACCAACAACAACTCGAAGAAACGAACAGCGATCGAGTTTTGGTTAGCTAAAAATTCAACGGAAATTCCCGTATCAGTGTCAAGATACGAGTTTTCTTCTTCTGATACGACTAGTATCTTAGCAGAATCAAGTTAAAACCTTAACGCGAAAATCGCGTGGCTTGTTTGAGGCGTTTCTAGTAGAGTTATGACTCTGAAACCTCGAAAATCGATAGAAATCGACCCCCAAAACCCCCGGGTACCAATAACTCAATTTGCTTAAATTTTCACGTTACGACTTTCTGGCTTAGCAAAGCAGTATAGGTTTCATAATATGAAACCATATTATAGTTGTAAATATATGAAATTGAACTTTATTTGTTTGTTCATACAAATGGTATGAGTATGATCATACAAATTAATATCTACTATAGTTGTATTAATACCTACGAGTAGTTATATCTGTAGGCGATAATACAAATTAATGTAATTAATTTCCTTGGTCGATTTCCTCACTAGCCTACCCTGCAAGTTTCGCTTCAGTTGTCTGGAGAATTCCGGGTCACGTGTTGCTTCGAGAGCATCTTGTATTTTCGGTGCTCCCGTGGGTCGAAGATGTTGAATTTTATATGAATTTGACGGGCGAGAGGGATGAAATACTTCCGAGCTGTAGGCCCGTTTGCACGAACTTCTACCTGTGAGAATTATATTTATGACGTACCTAGGAGACTATTATAATATTTTATTGATCACCGCGGGACGAATAAAATATCGCACTGCGATAGAAAGTTCCATTTACTATATATATAAAAAAATAGTCTTAAACACTAAATCTTGACAAAACATGGAACATGTTCTTTCACTCATTAAAACTGTTAAAACTTTTAAAACTGTTAAACTTTTATTCCACAGAAGTAAATGACAATACTGGTTTATGGTAACTGAAATAAGTTACATAATTTACTTCACCATCGGTTGTTTCCAATACATTAAACCTTATCTTACACAATAATGAGGTATAGCTACCTACTTTCGGAACGTTTTTGACGCTGTGGGCGCTAATATCGCTCATTTCTCCGAGTTACTGATTCCATAGTAGTTTCTGGCTGGACTAGTAGCACACAATATTGACTGAAACCCATTTTGGCAAAAGAAAAAAAGAAAAACCGTCTAGGTAGGTCCATAGAGTTAAAACGGGATCCATTTTTATCTGACTTTTCATTGATCAAAATTGTTCCATCCAATGGAATTTAGTTATTGAAGAAATAATCTTGAATTAAATATGATTTGTCTCAATTGACGTTTATTAACCCTTATTATCCTGAGGTATATTTCTGGAAGTCAACTGTTTATCCACTTTTAAACCATAACTGATAGCCGTTTGTTTTCTTGATACTCCAAATATCGATTCAAATTAAAAACAAAATAATTCTCGAATTGACAGACTCATTTCTCACCTTGTAGGCTATTAATTAGGTTTCCTCGTCGGAGATGGCGCCACTGTCTGGCAGCACAGATCCCTCCATGAAATGAACCTTCTCTAACTTATTTCATGGTTCTTTACTTTATGAGAAATAACTGACTTCCAACATCTCACCAATGATTTTCCCAAGTTTCCGTCTTCTATTCCAACAAAATTGGCTTTATAGACGGATTCTGCTGACGCAGATAGCGCTAGTGTGGCCCTTGGAAGTATCATTCTCTAGTTGACAGACCTTCTCTAGGGCCTTTGAGGTACCTTCTGCTCAAATATTCTATAGATTTGTCAAAATACATCTTAACTTAACTAGAAAATTTCGAAAAAAAACAAATTTTTTGAACAAGTGGGAAATTAAGTGTTAAGTGAAAGGTATTTGTCCAAAATCAATTGAATTCTGGCACCGATGTGCTAAGCGACCCAAAAATAAATACATACTGGGCACTTGATATATTCTCATCTAGATGGTACAATATTATTTGGTTCACAATGGCTATCATTCATGAAAGAGTTATGTTGAGATTCCCTCGATAAGGCGTTTTCTTGCCTTGGAATGTGATGCAGACCGGCTAATCTTCTCTTGGTGACAACTCATGATGGTAGCTGGCGATAGTGCTGTCAAAGGAGGGGTTTTGTAAAGTGAAGAATTTTTTTATGTAAGGAATATTTTATGGAGTAACTTAATTCGTATTTATCGTTCGTAGTCTTCGTGTTTTTTATACTCCTCCAAGCTCATCGTGGTTTCAATGATACCTACCTAAGTTGTCTACGTTCGATGACTCTATTCACAAACACTTTCATGTTCCATACTAATCAGAAATGTGAATCACGTGTTGAAAGCGACATACCTAAATCTGCTATTCTCGTATTCCTGGTAAGGTGAGCAGTTCAGTTCAACCTTGGGGAAAACCTCTACGGCTCCCGTCATCGCTGTGGAGTCGAGATTTTTAGTCGACCTCCTTCAAGTCTTCTGATGACCCAATATTAGAAATCTGTATTGGAAATATAGCAGTGATTACTGGTTCCAAATATGTAGGATGTATCATACTTTATGATGTATGATGGAATCTTTCCCTGAACTGCCTAAACTACTTTAGTCTTGGTATAAAAATGTTTTCCATAACACGAATCAAGATAATAAAAGATGAAATATTTAAACTTAATGCACGAGTTCACTGTATATAAAGCAATACTCCTATTATGTTTGTGAACATCATCTAGAATAGCCTTTTTCCGTTGGGTTTTAACCAGCTCTCATCTACTTCTCGACATACAGTGTGTCGCACGATAATAACAAAATGTGTTTAATGAAGTTTTTTTAACCATTAAACACTTGAGTTTTTCCCTGTTGAGATTTTTTCGTGTTGTCTACCATTGGTCACTGGAAAACCCACAGACCCCTTATAAGAAAAGTAAAACCAAATCTGAGCACACCGAAGGAAAGAGCGTTAAATTTTTCGTCTTCTCAGCTTCTTACAATAACTTTTTGTGGAAACACGAGGGTAAAACGGTGCAAATTATTAGACAAAGGTTCATTATTTTTCTATATAGATCACTCGTCTGCAAAGAACACGGCTTTGCCATTGTTACCACCAACCAACTTGAAGAAAAAAATCGATTGCATTTCGGTCAGTTAACATTTGAACGGAGATTAGGCCTCTTTTGCGATTCACACTCGTGTTTCTGATTTATCATAAGTCCAACCCTTAAATTCTCGTAGGGAACGAACGGTTTGTCCTACAGGGCTCCGCGTGGACTCAAAAAATTCCAACAATTCTGTACTATCTTGAATTGATGGAAAAACCATACCTTTACATCAAAATGTTTTGAGCTAGGGCGTTTTCAAAATTTTAAATCTTATTTTTCAACCCTTAGAAGTGACCTACATCAACCAAAATCTTCGGGGCACAACTAGACCCCAAATGGAGCCAACATAATAATTTTATCAAAATCGGTCAATGCTAATTGGGGAAAGTGCCTCGTACCGCGGACAAATGGTCAAATTTTTATTTAATTTTTGGATTCTACGTACCTTGAAACGTATACCAACAAATTTTGAGGGGGTGATAGAACAAATTTTTTCTTGGTCGATTCCAAAGGTTCATTATTGAAAATTATAAACCAAAAATGACCCAAAAATTCAATTTTGTCAAATCTTGAAAACCGTTTTTCAAATGTTCATTAGTCTCTATAATTCCAGAGATATGTGAGCCTGAAAACTGCGCGAAAGTTTTAGCTCTATAGTTATTTTTTTAGAGTTTACTTTTTGAGAAATCGAGCAGTTTTGCGAAAAAGCATGTGCTTTTAGACATGTTTTTGAGTGTTTTTCCGACTAAGAAGCTCTGATTGAAGGAATTTTAAGTCGATTTTACGTTATTTCCCACGCTGAATCGAATGGTGGTTTACCCATACTTCCCAAGGAACGTATCATGAGGTCAGGATTGAGTCGACGGACCTTTTAGCCGACCGAATTCTTAAGTGCAGGGATCAGATTCGCAAGAAACTCGTCCACCGACGAACAGAACTTTGCATCCGGAGAAAGGGAGACAAAGATGGCCTTCACAATATAAAATAATTAAATGAACCGTTTACAAAGTCCACCTTTCTTTAAAATGTTAGTAATTCGTTCCTACGGAAGTCTTTAACACAGCGTAAAAATAACGCAAATTAACTACAAAATTAACTTTTAAGCTCGTTTTTCACCCTCAAAAAATTATTGTTAGGAGCTGAGAAGACGGGAAACTTGACGCTCTTTCCAACGGTGTACTCAGATTTGGTTTTACGTTTGGTGCCTCTTAAGAAAGTTATGGGTTTTTCAGACTACCAAAGGTAGAAAACACGAAACAAATTTTAACTCAAGTTTTTAATGGCTTGAAAAAAAACTTTATGAAACCCATTGTGTTGGAAATTAGTTGAGGAACACGAGGTTGAATTTTTGCGTGTAGACCTTGAGACACCCTGTTTAAAACCACTCAAGTTCTAGTCATGTAACAACCCATAGGTAATGAGCGAATTTCACCCGAACCAATTTTACTGTTATTGATCCTGTCATGAACGGGCTCGTAAAGTTTTCCTTCTCGTCCAGGACCGCGGTTGGTTGAACATGAAGCAATAGACGTGATAATTTATGATTACAATAAAAAAATCTTTTTCACTTCCGGTAATCAATAAGATTATTGATTGATCGTAATCGAAATCACGATTGATACCTACCTGTTATGTTCCGAACTTCAAAAATGAGCACATGGATGATAGTATTCGTTATTTATTGGTTCTTTCCTCGGGAATTCGTTAATAAAAATATTTATGACTTTAAAGTTTTTACAACGGAGTATTGTGGACGTTGTCTTCAATATAAAAGAATGTTCTCTCTTCAGATAGTGCTTGCATACTTTCAAGGTGAAACTAACCCAAACTCATTAGGTTCACTATTTACGTAGGTACTGTTTTTTACTTACTCATCTTCTTCAAAACACAAGTCTAGCGGAGTTTTTTATGGAAAGGTATGTAGATGGCTGGAGTAAAAAGTTCATGAATTTTTTTTTTCATGGAAAAGTGCACAATGGAGGAATTAAAACAACTTTACGATCGCATAGATTTCATGGCAACCACCTAAGAGGAATTTCACCTTCCGTTAATTGTTTTATCGCTATAAAGTCACTGAATTATTGACAAATATAACTTATGAGCATCACAATACGGCAATGTATTTTCTGGTTCTAGTTTACCTGTAGGGGAAATGCTGCTATTGCGGGTGCGATTGTTCGTAAACGTCAGCTTATTTTACATCTCTAGTCTGTGGTGCTTGTATTCAGAAATCAACACCATAGATTCAAAATTTTTGTAACCATAAAAAAAGTTTATAAAAAAACATTCAAAATAGGGAAGTTAGTAAATGAGTGGATGAGTGGAAGTTACATGAAAAAAACAAGGTAACACTATAGGCACCCGATTCTGGGCAAATTCTGAAAAATTTCAAAGTACTCCCAAGTACAATCACAGTAATAGGTGATACTTAATATCGTAATAGAATCGTCCTACTCAAAGTTAAGAGGATTGTATACTCGTACCTGCTTCACTTGCAATAAGGGTGACTTGTTTGATCAACATTAGTTAAAATAAACTTTGAATCTCCTCCATACAATAATCTAGAAAAATATGATCAGTATTATATTGAATTCGTTTGGTTTTGGCACACCCAGAAGATTCGAGGTTTCATCTCTCAAACAATTCACTCACTTTCACGAGTTCACCCATTCGTACTTCAACTCACAGAGAACAGTTCGATGGTTTTTTTCAAGTTTTTCAAACATTAATTTGTTAAGGGGGTCTCAGTCGGTCGGCGTTCGTTCCTCGTTCCGGGTTCATCTCGTGAAATTGAAAGGGCAAAAGCACCTCGTGAAATTGAAAGGGCAAAAACTTGAAAAGTTGTACCTAAATTTGAAATTTTAAAGGATTTTTAAAATCTATCAGTGCACAGCCCTAGGGAATTGGAAAACTGAAATATTGCCGCTGGAATCATCAAAATCGAACAATAATTGCTAGAGAAATATGGGAAAAACATGGGAAAACCCGATTATTCAGGAGTTTTCCCCATTTTTCTTTGGCAATTATTGTTTGATTTTGATGATTCTGGCGGCAATATTTCAGTTTTTAAATTCCCTTGGGCCGTGCACTAATGAATTTCTAAAATCCTATAAAATTTCAAATTTAGGTGGAACTTTTTACGGGTTTGCGCCTTCAATTCCGCTAAATACTAAAAACGAACGGCGACCGACTGAGACCCCAAAATCTTCGGGGCACAACTAGACCCCAAACGGAGCCTGTCAAATCGGTCAATGCTAAATGCTAAATGATTACTAAATGAGGATTTTACGTACCTTGGAACGTAAACCAACAAATTTTGAGGAGTAGTTAAATTTTTTTTTCTTGGTCGATTTCAAAGGTTCATTATTGAAAATAATAAACCAAAATGTGAATTCCTTCGACGTTTTGATATCTAGATAGCTGATTTGTTGTTGAGATTCTCCCAAGAGTGTCATAAAAACACTGTCATATCATTTACTATATTTTCACGAGTTTTTTTTTTTTTTTGTTGAAGTGATAGTGTCTTGGTTTCAATCATGGCCGAGTCCCGATAATAAACATGAAAAACACCCTGCGTTATAGAACCAAATTTCTCATAAGGATGAGTGAGCGGAAGAGGAACAATTTCGGTAAAAAAAAAAATAAATAAACAGTAATAATAGAAATGTAATAATCTGAAGCACTGGGTGCCAATGTGCTGTAAACTAGATATTCTGCCCGAGGAGGAGAAAAACGCCATTCAAACCTCTGGTCCATAGATATTTGGAGTGGTTGCCGAATGCCTCCTGCGTTTGAAGTGGATGTGGCTTTTGTGTGAGGCTGGCACTTTTGTGGAAGGAATTATATTGCTTTCCGTGTTCATTCCATTCTTAGAGTGATGACGTCGCCAAAGGACCTCTCTGCCGCACCCACTTCTAATTTTCCTGAGTGTTTCGTTCCATCAGTTAATGTCGAAAGATTAATTCATGATGGAGGCTTGTGTGTCAACGTGGGCTGTGAACCATCTTTTGTGGTAAACTTGCGTGTACATTATTTGGCTCTCATGGTTTCTACTCAATATCCTTGTTCTCTTATAATCTACGCTTTTTAAACAACATGAAAGGATTGCCCCAGAAAGAGTAGCATTTTATGGTTTACAATAACAATCTTTTGAAGTTGAAAGAACTTCGTACCTACAATTTACAATTTTACGAAGTTGTTCCGTCCGATAACAGGAAAGAACCTTCAAATGACCCCAACCTACTATTGAAAAACAACATTTTTATTTCCAATAAGTAGGTATTCTACAAATTCAATGAAATATCCACGTATTAAAATAAAAATCGTATTGAAATTAAATACGTCCAAACCTTGACACATCCTGGTTGAATACGACCGAGTGTGTCAATGAAGAGAAGCAGATTGCCACCAACCGAGCCGTCCTAACTCCGTTGCCAAGTTATAATTTTTCAAAGTTTTTTGAAAAACGCTTTAAATTATTGCAAAATAATGTATTATTTTATTGAATAAATCGCCCATCTGCATAGAACTCGACTTTCCAGTATACTGCCTACCAATTAGCAATAACATCTCTTCCCGAGAGCGATGTTATTACGAGGGCACTTATTACGAAATTTGGTTCTTGATTGCTATGGAAGCATAATATCAGTGACATAAAACTCTATTCAAAGAAACGAGCTGGTTCATACCGGGTACCTCTATACAACGACTTTGATCAGATAAAATTGTATCGGATATTAGGCTTATTTCCGTCGGTAAACAATCTTTTGCGATTCAGAAGTGAATGCACGTGTGAATTCACAAAATTTGTGAATAAACACATTTAATGTGAAAAAAGCGATCCATACTCAAGTTTCTAATTTATTGCAAGCTCAACCCTCAAATTATCGTAGAAAGCGAACGGTTTGACCTACAGAACTCTGGGAGGTCTGATTATATTTTAAAAAATTAAATTATATTTTAAATTGTTAAAAAAACAATAACTTTAGAGCTAAGGCGTTTCGAGATTTACAACTTCTATTTTTCAACCCTTAGAAGTGGCTGACACTAACCCAAAGCATCGGGGCCCAACTAGGCCCAAATGGAGCCCGTATACCAAATTTCATCAAAATTGGTTCATGGTAACTAAGGAAAGTGCTGCTTACGGCAAGTTAACGGAACACGGAACACTTTTCATTCGATTTTTGCATTTTACGTGAGTACCGTGAAATTTAAACCATCAAATTTTGAGGAGGGGGGGGGGGTTTACTCTCTCGACCAATGGGATACAAGCTCCCTTTCACTTGTGACTATATAAGCTCTGCTCTTTGTGATGTACCTTCAGTTATTGTTTGTTACTGATGATGATGTAACCGTCGAAATCGATTTAACTTGTAACTCATCATTTTCGTGTAAATAGACAACGTTCTACTCAACTCCGTTTTTATTAACATGGTTTTCCACAATCTCATCGCGAGTGATTTTATTCGTATGAGGGGGGGGGGGGGGGTATTTGAAAAAAAATTCTTGCTTGATTCCAAAAGTTGACTATTAAAAACAATAAACCAAAACCTTGCGGGACCAAACATTCACCTACTTCTGATGGCTGGTGCCCAATTTATACCATTCTATTTAGGTCACAAATCTACTCGCAACTTTGAATTTGCGTGAGTGGGTTTCAGACACCTACGTACAAGACATACAAGACGTACATGTTCAGCCTAAGAAAATTATCCTTTTTCGGGCTTCTCTTGCATTCAATGTAAGAATTTAATTTAATTATGTTAAGTAAAGCCCGGAAAAGGTTAATTTTCTTGGGCTGAACATGTACGTCTTGTTCGTTCGATTGCCAGGACTCTCGAGGAAAGATTGTTCATCGTTCTAAAAACTCATGCCAAGTGTGGTAGGTTGTTATAGGTCTCTCACATAGAATAATTCTATTGAGTCCACAGTGGAATGGAGACCAGTTTCCACTTGCTCCGGATTTACTGGGCCAAGTAGAAACTCGAAGCGCATTTTTGAAACTAGATAGTGGAAGTAGATTATCCTGTATTCAAGAGAAATTGAATTTAAAAAAAAAACAATAGGTCAATGGATATGTCCATTGTTTCTATGAAAAAACAGAATATTTTTTCTTAGAAAAAACTCTCTGATCGCACGTAATAATATATTCTAGTATTCTAGAGAACCTCGCTCCATAGCTACAGATATGTAGCTGTGATTCTGATTACTGGTTGCAGCGTTTCATTTTTTTGTGGCAAAAAAAAGTGTTTTTTTCAAACTCCCTGAAATTTTTGAAAATCTCTTCAAAATAATATACTTAACAAAAAAAAAAAAAAAAAAAAAAAAAAAAAAAACATGAAACTGACTACTTTCATCATCTGACTGGGGATTTCATCAGTCTGAAAAAATTACCAACTACCCTCAAGTACTTAAAATGGTATCAAATTTCAAACCTAACAAGAACACATATATCACAGACAGGAATGTGTTGATTCAAGCGCAAAATAACCACCAAAAGGCTCACCTTTTAAAATAAATAAAGCATCAGGCTCTCAACAATAACAAAACAATAGATTTAAAAATTGTTCGCACGGACAAGCTGCGCAGTTGAAGCACGTATGGGATGCAGATCTTTGTACTACCAGTTGTTGTGATCCTTCTTGTTGTTTAGTCAACAGCGATGTGATAGTGATGGAAACGTGATGGTTTTGCATCAACTGCGATCGAGCGGAATTGAGAAATTTCCGGCTGGAATCAACGTATTGATCAGTATCCCACCTACTCGTCCTATTTCCGGACTTAAATGAGCGGTGAGAGCTTCCCGAGTGGTTACTGGGGCATACGAGGGTATTTTGGGCTTCGACGCTACTTTATTTGCTCCGACCCGCTCAATCGGACCGGCACGAAGGGTTTAGCGGGTCATTCGGCCGCAACAGAAGACCGGCATTTCGTTAATAACATTCGAGGAGAGCAGGATATACCTGTAGGATGTACCCACCTGTGGGCAAACATTGGCGCTAATGACCTTAGGAAGGTGTCAGGAGGGTTCCAGTTATCTTCCGGGACCATCTTCTACGCCAATTTGTGAATAAATGTGTGAACATGCTCGACCGCTCAATGCGGACAAAAATATGCCCCTAGCCGGACACTGGTTCATTCGCAAGCTGCAAGAAATCTCAGACAGGTTTCAGTAAATCACAGTGATGTTGCTGGTGGCTTTTTGTAGCGGCTTGATGGTTCAATCCCAACTCATCTTTCAACGTGGAAAAGATCTTTAAAAATAAAATCACTATGAATATAAATTTTAGGCATTTTCAATATTTCAAGTTTCCATTATAACCAAACAGAACTACCAGAGCAGAAGAAGAATAGGATGGAGATACAAAATCAACAACAACTATAATTACAAAATCCTGGTCAGTTCATGATCATAAGTATACAAGCTTGAATTACGGGGGTCTCAGTCGGTCGACGGTCGTTCCTCATTCCGGGTCAGTATTTAGCCAAAAAACTTAAAAAGTTGTGCCTAAATTTGAAATTTTAAAGGATTTTAGAAATTCATTAGTGAACGGCCCTAGGGAGTTGAAAAAACTGAAATATTGCCGCTGGAATCATCAAAAACGAACAATAATTGCCAGGCAAAAATGGGAAAACCCGTTAATCCAGTTATTTTTTTCCCATAGAATTTAGCTAAACTTGAAATTTTCAAGGATTTTAGGATTTCATTAGTGCACGGGCCTTGGAAATTGAAAAACTGAAAGATTGGCGCTGGAATCATCAAAATCGAACAATAATTGCCATAGAAATATGGAAAAAACATGGGAATACCCGTTTATTCAGTACTTTTTCCCATTTTCCTCTGGCCATTATTGTTCGATTTTGATGATTCCGTCGGCAATATTTCAGTTTTTCAATTTCCTAGGGCCGTGCACTAATGAATTTCTAAAATCCTTTAACATTTCAAGTTTTTGTCCCTTCAATTTCAAGAAATACTAAGAACGAACGCCGACCGACTGAGACCTCCTTAACGGTAAGAGCTCTTTACAACAAAAATTAAACGTACCTCCAACAACTCATAAGAACATAGTCCTATGGCCTTACCTACTACTCAGGACTCTTTATTAAATAGAATTTTAAATCCAAAAAAATTCAAATCTTGATGCATGATAGATATTTTCAAATATAAAATTTGCTTTGACGGTCACACTACACCATAGAAACCTCCATCTTACTTGCTCATTTAAGGTGAAAATGCACCGTAGAAATCTTCATCTCAACTCCCCTGACAAATTGTCACGTTATCGTTATTTTCTGGTGATTTTCATAAAACAGGAAAGAGTTTGCATCAAACAGCTACAGATGATTGATTGTTGCCTTCCACCAATCTTTGCTATGGACTTTCTTCTATATGGGATTTACAAATAATTTCCTTTTTCGTGAATATTTTTCAAATCAAAGTAATAAGCAACTACCTAGAGACAATAATATTGCTGGTAGTTAATACGAATTTTAATCAAATGAACCAATTTAGAGAAATTTCCCAACAGAAACTCTGTTCTCTACCAGCCCTCGTGACATGGATATGTCTAGGGGCTGGGGTCATGTTTCATAGCGATAGTGTACACACAGAAAGATAGAGTATAAAAAAATTCTTCTCCGATGGGAAAAAAAAATTGTCCGATTTTTAGAATCTAGTGAGACCACCCAGAGCTCTGGGGGACCAACTGTTCGCTCCTTAGGAAAACCTAAGGTTTGATCTTACGATAAATCAGAAACAAGAGTGTAAATCGCAAAAGAGACCTCTTTCTCCGTTGAAATTTTAGCTGACCAGAATGCTATTATAGCATACTATAATAGCAACTATAATAGTTGTCAGGACGCAGTTTTGCGTCCTTAGCAACCAGTAATAAAATTTCCTAATGAAGGCACCCACAACTCCCTATTTCTTCGAATTGAGTGTGAAACGTTTACTTCCTCGAAATAAATTTAATTTTGAAGCGAAAATATGGTTGGTAGATAGTGACAATGGCAAAGCTGTGTTCTTTGCAGGCGAGTGATCTACTAAATAATAACTATTTGTAAGATAATTTGCAGCGTTTTTTCTTGTACCAAAATAGTTCATGTTCTCCAGAGGTAAGACGTATCCATGTCAACATTACTTCTTGGTTTTACATTGTCAAGTTCACACCGTGTTTTATTATTTATGTCATTTATTAATACTATATCAATTCAACCCCAGTTCTCTTTACATGTACCGTAAAACCGTCAAACTTTACCCCACCAGGGGTAACTTTACCCCAAAAAGTGAGAATCTTCAATTGTGACGTAAACGTGGTAGGTCTTAGATAAAAGTTAGCTATTGTGTTTTCGTTATTCTCCACATCCCAGAGAATCGATGTGGCTTGTGATGGCGCCTTTATCCATGTTATCAGCTGTTATCAGTCATAGTTTCCTGTTCGGCTGTTTTTGTCCTGTTTCTTGTGCTCCAAAATTTCTTCCATATCAGGTGTTTGGAGTGGATTTACCAGGCAAGCCCTCATCATATCACTTTCAATATCTTATTCTGAACAAAATACACTAATCAAATTCTCAAAAAAGTGTTTTCTTAGTTTTGCCTTTGTTTACCAGAAATTTGATGGTAACTTTACTCCAAAAACCGGGTATCTTTACTCCACTATAAAGGTTGGGGTAAAGGTAGCCTCACTCATCTTTTTCTTATTTAATCTCGAAAAATATTTGAGTTTTATAATTTTCGCAGCGTTGAATGTAAAGTTTCTAGTGTATCTCATGTCAGAAGTTAGAGATGGGGAGAAGAAATGAGAAAAAGCTTGGTACGCGCCCCTACCGAAACTTTACAACTGAACACCTGCATTATGATAAGAACATAAACGTGCTTTGGTCTCATAAGTTGTGATTTACAATATTATTTACTCGTGGGTTAACTTTGAAATTTACCATTGCAATTCATTCGAAAGTTATCGAATGTGAAACAGACTTTTTCTGTGATTTTGTTAAGTCATTCGTTTATCGTTTATTGTCCTTCAATATTTCTTTACTTGTAGAAAGTTTTGCTATACCTACATAAGTCTGTCTATACTGGAAGACTGAAATTGTGATCTCTTAACCAGAAATATTGCATTTCAAGCAAATTCGTTGAAATAAATTATGAATAAATGATCATTGGAATTTATATTTTTCTTAGGTACAACTTGTATTTTTCAAGCTAAAAAGTTCAATTTTTCAGAATATATTTATAATAATATTATAAATACTTGATATTATCAAGTATTTCTGGGGTAATGAATTCAATCCCGACTAGTAACATTGCACCACTGCCCGTTTCTGTAGCGATAACCATGAGTTTTTCAGAGTGGAGTAAAGATAGACGCACTCGTAGGTAACTGCACTCCAACATCTAAACAATTGAATAGGGGGGTTACAATTATCTGATCAATGAGCTCGACCACTCAAAATGTTCAGGAAGCCCTGAAGATCAATTCACTTATTAAAAAAATCAATTTAACCCATTTCGAGTGGGGAGAAATTGTATTTGGAAATGTTTTGGAGTAAATCTTGGGGTAAAGTTTGACGGTTTTACGGTATGCTGAAAATCGAAAAAATCTACTATCGCCGTGTGGGTACTCTGTGAGCTCTTGAAGACGTGTAGAACATGAATATGGACCACTTATGTCTTCAAAATATACCCCGTGGAAACCGTAAATTAGCATACAGCGTTATTGACGAATTTTCAAAGAAAATGTATCTATTGCAACGGTCTCAAAAATTTTAGCTCATATAATTGACTTAGCAGTTACCTTTTGTTAGCATTGTTTCTTTCCTTAAATCCTTCAACTGAAAGATTTTTTTGAAAATTCGCTCATTGATTCATGCTGCACCAATGGACTTTCAAAACCACATATTACACCCATCTTGGCAATGGAGATTCGAAGAGAGACCAATAGCAATGAAGTTCATACTTTTGGAATCAGAATGGAATCTGCGACACCAGGCCCGGCTATGTTGACATTTTGCACTAAAGAGTTCATTCATAACCGCCCATCACGAAATGTCGTTACAAACGACGGTGGTAGTCTCTCGCCCTCTCGGATGTCATAATACAAGCGATGAACAGCCTAATAGCCTCGCGCCCTCCGCGCACCGCCAGGCTCTGCCAAGCGAATCGATCGCCTTCGTTTTATGGCGTTCAAGTACTTATGAGGACGATGAGAGGGACTCGAAACGTCTTAATTTGCCCCTTTTGTGGACGCATCTGGGACTCCCTGGGGGGAGCGTGCTCGCGAGCTCTGCTACCGACCCTAAGGTTACGAAACGGATGGACGGTGGACGAACTTTCTTCCGACCATTTCGCTCGCTCCAGCGGGTCGAGAAACCATTTCCGTTCCACTCATATATCCCTCGGCGCAGACAAAAGGTGACCGAAAAGAGCGCGACAGAACAGAAAATAGTCTAAGAAATTAGGAACGCAAATCATCGTAGTGAATGACGGGGGACCTTGGTGGTCCTATCTTCCCCACCAGCCCTACCCACTGTACAATTTAACAATTTACTACACATTATGCTATGACACCTTAAAACTTAACTAGCTAAATTAATTATGAAAAGAACGTACATTATGCTATGACACCTTAAAACTTAACAAATTGAAATAATTATGAAAATAATTATACATCTTATCAATTATCACGCTAGTTTCGAATACAATTTATTGTACTTAGTAGGTCTTCATTAGAATTTTCTTATACTGGGTGTCACTCGAGTGGTTCTCGACCTTTCCCCCACTTGTTCTACAACTAATTTTCGACAAAAAATGCGTCGTGAGATTCTTTGGTATCCCCACTCACAATGCCTTTTTTTCAATTTAAAATTTTTTTTCTCGTGTTTTTGATTTTTGCTCAATAAATTTACCATAACTCCCTAAATTCAAGAGTTACCTAGCTCAAATCTAAAAAATATTGTAATGATTCTAGGAATAAACACAATTGCACTCGTTGCAATCCAGAATCAAACTGATATTTTATTTAGCCAAACGTAAATTGTATCTTGGAGAATAGAGTTTCTATGTTACCCAACAAACACCCACCTTTTTTTTTCTTGATTTGTTTGTTCTAATTTTCTTATTGTCATTTCTTTTGGTTCTCACCCTGCTGGAGTCCTAGGTATCCCAGTCCCGGATATTTTCCTCTCTTACCAGCATCCGTCCTGCTCCTCCTTCCTGAAATGCTATCTTCTGCTTCTTGAGTCCACAAACGCTCACCGGTTAAACGGGAGTACTGCACATTTTTGCCTTGTCTAGATCCCAAATATGTTTCATTTGATTCAGTCATATAGTTTACTGGCCACCGTTCCAAATATCCTGAAATTTCCTTGAGCATAGGGGTAAGTTTCTTCGGTGGCTTCCACCAATTACGCTGACAACCAGTCTGCTTCCGAGTCATTTTCTCCTCGTTCCTCGCAGCTTTTCTGATTCTCTTTTTATCCCTCTCCCGTTTTCTGATTCTCTGCTTGTTTATGTCTTTTTTTCTCATCCTCTCATTGCCTCTTTCTCCTTCTCTGAATCCCTTCTTTCTTCTGATCACCTCCTTGATCGTTTCAGCTCGATGGCTCTTTTCCTTTCTCTTCTTTGCTTGATTTTTATCCACATTAACCACACAGTTTATTCGATGGCTCACCAACTTTTTCCCTCGACTATGACTACATTTTTTCTTCTTGATCTTATAGGCTTCCTCCCTTTCTTCCTCATTCACTTTGGGTTCTCTACATCCCGACTCGTAGGATTCAGTTACTCTCATTGATTGCAATAGTTTTCTGTGCCATTCCGCGGGTTTTGTAGTTTCAACATTGCTTCCAGTCTTTCCACTCATACTATTTGTTGTGTCACAAAGAGATGGAAGTGTTTCGTCATGAACCGCCAATTCTGGTGGTGAAACCACCCCAGCTTCAGGGCTGAATGTAGTTCCATTTTCAAAATCTCCCGATAAAATAGAAACGATGCCCGATGCTTTCCCTTCCTCCTCCTTTTGGCCCAGGATTCTGCCATTCTGACGTTGTTCGTAGGATATTTGAACTCACCAATGTGATTGTTTGGAATGAACTCCCCGTCTTTTACGGTGAATGCTCCCTTGGTCTCATCGTAGCAGTTACCCTCTTTCGCATCGTAGACTCTATTAACTTCGGCCAATTCTTCATTTTTCTCCTCATCTTCTATGGTTTGAATCTCAGGAAACTGACACAATTCAACCTCTGCAATTTAGGCAATTTATCATTTTCATCACTACTTCCGCGACTGCTCACTACACAATTATTTTCGTTACCGGAACCAAAACTATCAACAGTGGAACTTGGCAACTTGGTATTTCTAGGTAACCACTGATCTTTATAGGTCGTCAACTTCAAATTTCCGAATTCACTAATTTTTCTCTCGTCTTCTTCGATTCGAGCGTACTCTGCTATCTCCCTTGCCGCTTCAAAATTCAGCGGGCAAGACACGAGATGGAAATATAAAATTCCGCACATATGTTTCTCATCTTCTTCATCAACCATGAAATACCTGGCAGGAAGAGGGGAAACTGCCGGTATTCTCGATCTTGGCTGAGTTTTGGTTTTCTGGCCTCTTCTTCTCTGTTCTGGAGAAGCAAAGCGACAGAAATCACTATACTTCCACTGCATCCCACCGCTGCCACCAATGTAATGATTCTAGGAATAAACACAATTGCACTCGTTGCAATCCAGAATCAAACTGATATTTTATTTAGCCAAACGTAAATTGTATCTTGGAGAATAGAGTTTCCATGTTTCCCAACAATATTGTTAAGTAATGCATGCATTCCAGGGGACGTCCCACTTGATAAGCATTAGGTCAATTTAAACCAGTTGGTAAGCGATAAAACTGTTTCAATCGATGTAATTTATTTAGTATTTTAGGCAAGAAGTAGTGGTCCCCCTCTCCCTCACCATTATCCACCATAACATTTCTAGCGGCATGAGAGCCTCGAATTTGAAGAGCATTTTAAAATCCTTGATCTACGATACCCAACATGGGAATTCGAGTTCACCCCCCCCCCTCCCCGGGATATGGTGCCAGTCTGACACCAAAGCGGTAATACGTCGTAACGTTGAACTTTCATCCATTAGTTTTTCAGTCGCCTGGTAACCATATCAATTCTTGACGCAGAATTGTGAAACTTCACTAAAACGTGCGCCAAAATGTCGGCTTTCCAATGGTTTAATCAAAAAATGTTTTACAAACAAATTTAGGGGAGAAATTTGTGTTTAAACGCCGAAAAACGTGCATTTTTTCTACGAAATCAGCGCTCCGGCCTCCAGTTTCCCTTCGGGAGTTGATTCTACAACTATTTTAAGTGAGAAAATGTCTCTAAGCAATTTATTTTTAACCGCTCATTTTTCCAAGGTTTTCCCAATTTCGCCAATTTGACAAAAAATACTGTACGACTTGATTTTTCAACCATCAGGACTCTGAAAAAAATTCTTGTTGGCACTAGAAAGATGGGACATTTTAAGCCCTTCTCAACGGTGCCCTCATTTTTACCGTAAATTAATGTACTTATGGTAATTTGAGTGACATAAGGTCGAAAACACGAAAAGAATCTTGAAATGGAAAACACGCGGTTAAAACAAAATTGCTAAGAGATTTTCTAACTTAATATGTAGTTGTTGAGTCGATTCCCAAAGTTTTCCGGCCCATGGGTGGTAGATTGAAGTAATAATGAACAAAATTAATGTAATGTGTGTGTGTGTGTGTGTGTTTGTAATGTGTGTATGATGATGTTGATGATGATTTGCTGAATAAAATGGTTTTGTGGTGGGGAATTTGGAGAATGGAAGCAGAGTTACGTGTAGTTAAAAAGTATGAATGCTATTTAGGAATCATATTCGTTGTACAGATAAGAGAGGTTTTGACATTTCTCGGGCTTATTCCGGAGTACGAAGAGCCACACCTTACGTAACATTATTGGAATGACTAAGCGAGTAATGAAGACGAAGCTATTAAATTCATTTTTTTTTTTTAGAGAGAGAAAAAGCACTTTATTGAACATTGTAGAAGGAATGAAGGTGGGCAAGGACTCAAGCTATTGAATCCATTATTTCCAAAATGTTGGCGAAATGTCCAAACAGTAACCATAATAAAACCCAGCCCTAAAACATTAAACATGTTAAAAAAAGTAACAAAAGTAACAAAATAACCTAAGAGTTTATTTCTGCACCAGATAGACAAAATTTCGGTCAACAAAATCAAAATTTTATTCGCGTATCTGAGCTTTTTGGACATATTTGGTTCCCAATCAGGTCACCATAAAATCAACAGCAGCGCTACTTGAAACAAGGGTTTCTGTTGAACCGATTCTGCTCAAATTCTGAGGATAGTAGGGGCTCATAAATTTCATGGCGTTGTCTATAAGAGCCACCACTTCCGTAAAAAATAAAAAAAAATAAAAACAAATGGCGAATATGACTAGTAACGTTTGCTGGTCCTAAGTTCATGAACATGATCTTGAAAATATTAGTTACAGACCATTCCTGTTAGTTACAGGGTCAGAGTTCTGACCTTCAATATCGGTGTCTGCAAATCTTTGTGGAGCTATTGTCCACCCAATTTGGAACACGTAATCGGAAATGAAAGTGATGTATTAATAATGCGGTTTTTCTAAAAACGATAGCCAATTTTCTGATGATCAAACTGAGGAATGGTGGGAAGCAGAAGCCTATCCTTCAATTCTGCAAACCAAAATGAAAATGAGATGAAGAACCAAATCGATATGGTTGATGATAACATGAAAAGCACGTAACAACTTCATTAGTAAAAGAAATTTCGTTTCAAATAATTTTAAAACCTCGTGCAAAAATTCTTAATTGAAAAATGCGATGTAACCTTCCGATTTAAATGTCTTTCTACTCTTGAACATGAGAGGTTTTTATCTACGGAAGTTGGAAGGCTAAAAGTATCTTTTTTTGTTGAACATTATAAACCACAAACTTCCTTACTTCGTTCCTGAATCAGTGGCGATTAATGTGTTTGCGTACGCACAGGCGCGAGATGGAAGTTTACCTATCACGTCAACTCATTTTTTCTTGTTCTTTCTTTCCCTGTATTGATCAATTATAACCAATCAATGTTGCATCTTTTTGGGAAGCCTTTCGTCAGAAAATTCGGAAGAGTAATAAAAAGTACGAAAATTCACCATTGCGAAGAATGGTAACCAGTGACTCATCATAAATCCATAGACCATGGCATCTGTAGACTCATCATAAATATTTATTGAAGGATCGGTGTAGGTAAGAGGAGAATTTCCGTTAAATCGTGAGGTGACCAAACTGTACGCGACAAAACTGAGAAAAACGAGACAAGAAAATTATGCTAATCGCGTATAGAAATGGCGAGAACTGGGTGTTGGGCAAGGTGTTTGGTATTCTGCAAGGCAGGCTGCTTGGTGCGCGATATCGCGTTTATTTTCTCATAGACTGGGTCATTTGAGAACTGTTTGCGTTTATCCTCTAAAACTGAGTTGTGCCTAATTATGTTTGTCGTGACTTGGCAGCTAAATCACTGATAATTAGCAGATTCTCACGCACTAATAATTTTTAGGACGTCCCACAGTAAGACTTGGGCGTCCTTATGCGATCGATCTGGGGTGAAGTTGGACAACACTCAACAGAAAAAAAAAATAACCACACAGTAATCCGTTTAAGACCATTCTGAATCCAAATCCGCGAAAAAAACCATAGGTGTATGTCTGTGTGTGTGTGTGTGTGTGTGTGTGTGTGTGTGTGTGACAAAATCTTGTGTCGTCTGCACAGCCCTTAGTTCTCAACCGATTTTCCTGGTTCTTTTTTTGTCCGACGCGGAAAACTATCTAGTTGTGCACTACGTCGCCGGAATTTCGAATTTTGCCTTTTAAGGGGGGAAAGGGGAGGTTAATGCTCAAAAAACGTGCGTTTTTGGGCATAATATTGTGTCGTCTGCCCAGGCCTTAGTTCTCAACCGATTTTCGTGGTTCCTTTCTTCTTCGACGCGAAAAACTATCTAGTTGTGCACTACGGTGTCGGATTTTTGAATTTTGCTTTTTAAGGGTGGGAAAGGGGGGGTTAATGCTCAAAAAACTTGCGTTTGCGGGGGTAATCTTGTAAAATCTGCCCAGGCCTCAATTTCCAACCGATTTGCGTGTTTCTTTTTTTGTTTGACTAAAATAACTTCCGAGTTGTACATGATTTTACCAGAGTACCAAAATTTGCAAGAGGAGGGGATGGGTGGGGGGATAATATTCACAAAATATCCGATTTTTCAATATTTCGGTTTCTTTACTGCTTACTAACTGTACCCAACCTTTGAAATTGAGGAAAAATTCTCATTATACCTCCGGATTTTCATTAATTATTCTCTGTGCCACCATGGAACTAATAGTGGTGCCACCATGGTGCCACCATGGTGCCAGGACACCATAAACCGCATATTTCGTGGGTTTTTTTTTTTTGTGTTTCACCTTGAATACGGACGTTAACCTCGATGGACTGCCTACTAAAACTAATAGATGAAACTTCAATGTTAAGACGTATTTCCGCTTTGGTGCCAGACTGGCACCATTGTCTGAGGGGGGGGGGGGGGAATGAACTCGAATTCGCATGTTGGGTATCGTAGATCATGGATTTTAAAATGCTCTTCAGATTCGAGGCTCCCATGCCGCTAGAAATGTTAAGGTGGATAAGGGTGAGGTGGGGGGGGGTCACTATTTCTTGTCTAAGGTAATAAATAAATTACATCGAGTGAAACAGTTTTATCGCTTACCAACTGGTTAAACTGATCTAATGCTTATCCAATGGGACGTCCCCTGGAATGCATGCATTACTAAACAATATGTTTCTTTTTAGAATCAAAACTACATAACTCTAATAACACGAAGTTCGTGTGAATATTACGCCCAGCAGGATGATAGTCTCCAACACATTAGATACATTAGTGTACGAGAATGTGTCAGAACCTCTGTCTAGTGAATGTGGCACATAGCTTCCTCATATTTATAACTTATTATAGTAATATTTTATTATAATAATAATAAAACTTATTATAGTATGCATGTAATATTTTCAACACTCAACAACAGGACAGACCTCAACCACAGCCTCTATGGTTTAGAAATTCGTATGAAATTGAGGTTTTTTTCGGCGCCTAAAGTCAATACTTACCCAATAGCTCTATTATAATGATTGGTATGAAACTTGTAGATGGGCAACTCATGCAAGCGATAAAAATGTTATTGGAATCGGCTGAGACTATTTTGATGGTTATACACGATGTTAACATTTCATGTTTGAATGAATAGATTAAAACTTGTGGCATATTAAATCATCAAGCTCAAAAAAGCCCACAAGTATTAACAAAAAGGTTAAAAATTGCATTTTTACTACTTTCCTGAGCTCCGAAGGAGAAACCGCTCTATGGTGTTTCAAAATCGGGACGAATGATGAAGCAGAAACACGCATGTGAATCATAAATGAATGGTCACTAGCGGAATTTGTTCGAAATTCAGATGATCTATTGCGATCTTTTAGCATGGAACATGCTTTAAAAACGTTGCAAATTATTACACAATGGTTTATTATTTTTAATTTGCTATATAGATCACTCGTCTGCAAAGCCACCAACCATCCAACATGAAGAAAAACATCGATCGCATTTCGGTCAGCTTTAATTTGAACGGAGATTAGGCCTCTTTTGCGATTCACACTCGTGTTTCCGATTTATCGTACGTCCAAACTTTAAATTCTCGTAGTGAGCGAACGGTTTGTCCTACAGAGCTCTGGGTGGTCTCAAAAAATTCTAAGATTTCTATAGAATCATGAATTGAAGGAAAAACAATACCTTTATATGAGCATTTTTTTGAGTTTGGGCGTTTTCGAAATTTCAAAATTGATTTTGGAACCCTTAGAAGTGACTTACATCAACCAAAAGCTTCGGGGCACAACTAGACCCCAAATGGAGCCTACATACCAAATTTCATCAAAATCGGTCAATGCTAAGTGGCAAAAGTGCCGCGTACGGCGGACGGACGGCCGAATTTTTATTCGATTTTTGGATTCTACGTACCTTGAAACGTAAACCATCAAATTTTGAGGGGTGTTAAAAAATTTTTTTTTTCTTGGTCGATTCCAAAGGTTCATTATTGAAAATAATAAACCAAAAGAACCCCTTCCAAATCAAAGTTTCTCCTTGTTCTACGTTTTCGATCTTCCAGAAAAACTTTGGTTGCGTTCCTGTCTGCCGTTTGGTTTAAGTGATCACATGATTTTCAGAAATCGTGGGGTAGATGCTCTCCTGTCAAATTCATGTGATCGAATCATTGGTAGCCAACAACGGCAACGTGAAATTCATAATTATCACTGTACCTAATATACGGGGTGTCTACCATTTGGATGGACCAAACTTCAAGGATCGATTCTAAAACTAATTTGCAACAAAAAATGTCTCATAGCAATTTTTTCTTCTTTTCTTTCCACTCAAAATCCTTTTTTTCCACTTCGAATTTTTTTTTCGCGTTTTCGACTTTACGTCATTAAAACCGTCATAACTCCTATTATTTACCAAGTAAATTCAAATTTAAGGATATCGTTGAAAAGAGCGTTAAATTTTCAAGCTAACCAGCGTAAAACAAAATCTTTTAGCTATAAACCATTCCTAAAAAATCAAGTCAAAAAACTACTTTGAATTTTTATTCGAAATTTGATTTTTTTCATTTCGAAGTTTTCATTCCGAATCCCTGCCCATTTCGATGGGCACTCCTCGGAAAAAAACTTGATTAAATTGTAAGCTTTTCAACGGTATCTCAATATTTCTTTTTTAGATTCAAATTGGAAGAGCAAATCAAGTTTGAAAGCAAGAAAACGTGTGTTTTACAAGAAAATCGAGTGTTTTACGTGGTGTATGGTCACTCTCGATATCAAGATGTCTTGATGACTACGCTTCCAATTTGAGTTTAAAAAAGAAAATTGACAAACCGTTGGAAAGCTGACAATTTAAGCTAGTTTTTTTTCGAAGAGTGCCCATCGAGACGGGCAGGGATTCAGAGTGAAAACGCTTTAATTTGAACGGAGATTAGGCCTCTTTTGCGATTCACACTCGTGTTTCTGATTTATCGTACGTCCAAACTTTAAATTCTCGTAGTGAGCGAACGGTTTGTCCTACAGAGCTCCGGGTGGTCTCAAAAATTCTAAAAATTCTATAGAATCTTAAATTGAAGGAAAAACAATGCCTTTATATCAAAATTTTTTGAGTTAGGGCGTTTTCAAAATTTCAAAATTGATTTTGGAACCCTTAGAACTGACCTACATCAACCAAAATCTTCGGGGCACAACTAGACCCCAAATGGAGCCTACATACCAAATTTCATCAAAATCGGTCAATGCTAAGTGGCAAAAGTATCGCGTACGGCGTACGGCGGACGGACGGCCAAATTTTTATTCGATTTTTGGATTCTACGTAAGTACCTTGAAACGTAAACCATCTAATTTTGAGGGGGTGTTAAAATTTTTTTTCTTGGTCGATTCCAAAGGTTTATTATTGAAAATAATAACCAAAATCACCTAACTGGGCAAAAACGTGAAGAAACCGTGGAACTAGAGTAGCACGGGATTTGTAATGATTTTCACTTACAACTGATCCGTTTCTAGAGAGATGTATCACCGTTAGTTTTCATCCCATGAAAATCGTTTAAAAGTGTATAAGCCCACAATTTATGCGTAAATTATATACTGCAAAAACAGCTGTAAATATGGACGAAGCTGAGGTATAACTCTGATTTAAAAGAACTGTAAACAACATTCGCGGTAAAAACCAACATCGATTTAGTGGATTATATTGATGTTGTTGGTTGGCTTGGTTTTTACGACTGTAATCATAGGATCTTGAAACCTAGGCGAGATTTTGTTATGAATGCGGGCTTTTAGTTGCAATGTGTTCTTCGACGCCTTAATTGCTTTCGATTTCTTAACAATAAGAATAGGTACCTTTGGGACATCAAGAGGAGAATGAAATGACGAGCATTTTGAAAAACAGGCCCATTAAGAGCTAAATTAAAACAACTGACAACAAATTTCTTGTAAAGGGAAACAGCAAACAAACAAAACACGGCTAAAGCATGTTCCATGTTTCTTGAATTTTAGCCATCCGTGGTTCCTGGGGACTTGCTCCCTGGCGAGGCTTTATTTTGTCAAAATGAAGTTGACAGTGAACCTTGCGTAAAAATATGGTTGGTAGGTGCTGACAATGGCAAATCTGTGTTCGGGAATTTGTGAAGAAAAATAATCTATACAGATAAACTACCTTACCATAAGATCATAAGGCATCGCCAAGTATAAAAATACGTGAGAATGCTGCTTCAATTTTTCTTCTCCTTATACATTTCGTTCATTATACTTTAGAATCCACTGGAATGTGATTCAACTGCGGTGAATGTGATTTATGATAAGTTTCATCTATAAAAATTCTCTCACAACTCTTGAATGTACGAGCTGCCGACCGTCAAAACCATCAGATCATACCTAAGCAGTTGTTTCTTTGCTGTAAAACCATTCATTATCGATCCATTTAAATTCTAGGTCTGAGGTGTTTTCCTTTCTGAGATTTTATTGTTCCTTGATAGCTTCCACGCGAAGAAAAAACTTGGAATTAGATATAGTATATAAAACAGAACTGTCTTTCGACGAGCCATATTTGCAGAATAATGCTATACCGTTTTGCAGTTAGAGTTACTGTCACAAATCTCACTATAGCCAGCAATATTGAACTTTTTAATGTCGCACGTGGGGGAACGAAAGGCAATATCCAGACTTCCCCCTCCGATAGGTAACGACAAGAGAAGCATTCACGGCAGGAAAATATTTCTATACAAATCGATGAAACAACCTCCCCATCAGATGTACCAGTCTCCGTTGTACACAGAAAACTCCACCAGTGATGGAGTTTAAAGGAAAAATAGCGTGAATGTAAGATTTATTAAATAGGTCTACATTGTTTCATGGGAGTTTCGGCTTCTTTGTGAGGTTTTTAAATTCAGTGTCTTCAGAGTGTCTTTGATATTGGTTGTTTACCACTTCCTTTAGCTAATCAATTCAATTACATTACCCTAATATCAACATTCCCTACACTACATTCTATAGTCTTAGACGAAAAAACTCTTCTTTGAACGTCGAAGAGCGTTTCAGATTTGATAAAACTAATTTATTTCTGTATGCATAGACCAATGCAACAGTTTCAGCAACATCGATATGACATTTCCTAATTTAGCACTGTTAATTCTAAGCAATTTTCTTTCGCTGACGTAAGCTACTAATATTATTCAAGACAAATTACCATCAATAATATTTATCTCTTCAGGAGGCAGTCGAGCAGAAAATGACCCCCCCCCCTCTATCCTACGCCTACCCAATCATGTCATTCTTAATACATTCACTTTATCGCTTTGCTCACCTTATTTCCTAGGTAGCGTAATTTAAGCAATAATGCAACGGATGCACCCGAGGCTCGGGGCTTATATTGGATTGCATGTTTTACCGGTCTCTGAGCACCTGACCTGGAAAAAGATCTCCCTCTTCACAATCCAATAGTCTTTCTCTCTCCGATGTAAAATTCAAGATTTCCATTACTTATCGTACTTGATTGATTTTTACTGTACCATTGTCCTATAATTAAATATTAGTTGATGTTAATGGAATTTAAAAGCGTGATAATGATTGGCTTGGTTGGATGATATATGCATGTTTTAACATGATTCATGTTGAATGTCATACTGGGACTCAGTATTCACACTCATATAACAGATACGTTCAATAATAGAGGAAGAAATATGGCCTCCGTCATCGTGATCGAGACTATCCTTTGAAACGTTGATTGAGTGCTGAAGTTATGATGAAGCTGGAATCCCAACAAATCAAAACTTGTTATACAATTGCAGATTATTCCTAATTCAGAAATATCATGAAATCGTCTCTAGGATTCTTTGGACAGTGTGGAATTATCTGCAGTAGGTAGTTCTTGCATGTACAGTTAATTGAAGACCGCGGCCGAAAAACAGTCTACGTTATATTTTTGAAATTTTACAGGAGAGCCAAAAAACTATTGAGAAACCTTCAGATTCGAGAATCGGTGGCTCTAACCTAACATAGACTTCTTTTCGCCAATTAAGTGCCATTCCAACAAAAACGACAAAATATTCTGCAAATTATTATCATTATAGATCTGTTCTTGATAGTAACCCATATTGTAGATTACTACAATAGGGCTTAAGGATATCTAAGCTGTAAATTATTACACAAAGGGGATTTAAGTTTTGATGTGTAAGGTTGCTCCGATTTTTTCAGAATTTTTCGCGTCTCATCCTTCCAGTCTTTAAATTTGATGGTTCGTGACTTTGATTTATTAAGTGAATTCACATCATTTCCCAATAGTATCACCGAATAATCCATTTTCGCGAATCCACGAACCGAAATTCGGAACACAAACAAAAAACGCTGCAAATCATTGCTCAAAGGTTTATTATTTTCTGTGTAGATCACCCTTCTGATTTGAATAGGATTGAAAATGGCCTTGGAGCTCACTCAGCTGATCAGTAATCTGAGGAGTGAAGAAGATCTCCTCGAATGCTGGAGACGCCTGGAAGAGCACTTTCATTCAATAGGATTGAAAATGGCTTCGGAGCTCACTCAGCTGATCAGTGATCTGAAGAATGAAGAAGCTTTTGAGCAATGATTTGCAGCGTTTTTTACCCACCAACATTTTTTTTACCTACCAACTTTTTTTTTACCTACCAGCTAAGTACTACCTACCACACCATACTGGCTTCACACCTTCACAATCAAGTTTATTAGAAAGAACTAAACGCTTCACACTCGATTCGAAAAATAGAAAGCTTCATATTGAAATTTGATTACTGGTTACGCAGAAGGCAAAACTGTATACAAATCGAAGAAATGAACAGCGATCGCATTTTAGTCCGATAAAATTTGAATGGAGATTAGACCTCTTTTGCGATTCACACTCATGATTCTGTTTTATCGAAGAAAAACCTTCAAGTACTCGTAGGGAACGAACGGTTTGTCCTACAGAGCTCCGGGTGGTCTCAAATTTTTTTTAAAATTCAATACTATTTAAAATTGGTGAAAAAACGATACCTTTATTTCGAGAGTTTTCGAGCTAGGGCACTCTTGAAAATTTCAACCCTTAATTTTCACCCCTTAGAAGTGACCTACATCAACCAAAAGCTTCGCGGCACAACTAGACCCCAAATGGAGCCCATATACCAAATTTGAACCAAATCGGTCCAGTGTTGCTAAGAAAAGTGCCGCGGACGGCGGACGGACATTGCAAATTTGGATTCTACGCACCTTGAAACGTAAAGTGACAAAGTTTGAGGGGGGGTTATAAAAATTTTTGGCGATACGATCACATAGGCTTATTATTAGAAATAATAAACCAAAAAATCGTCCTACACCCAGGAAAAACGACAACGGTATGAATGACGCGGCGCACGGCGCTAGGTAACTAACTTTAACAGATTGTTTTCCTCGTTTCTTCCTATTTCCGTTGTCGTGACATTCGCCGTGTGATAATATTGAGGGTTTTTGTCTTCCTAATTGGTATAATAGATCCTAACGATTCTTTTGATGCCAATAACTCATTTTCGAAAAAATGTAACAGGCTGTTTTTTGGTCGGAGTCTTCAATTATAGAATTCCGAGACTCAAGACGAGTGTCTTTAAATTCATGTGTTCAAGAACTTCGCCAACCGGGACCATTTCTGTTCGTATGTGGAATGTTAGTATCCTTAGTACGTGTGATTTCCATTGTATTCTTCCTCTAAATTCCTAAAATCTTCCTTACGGGCCAAGCCTAACGTTGGGTAGGGAATCTGAGCAAATCGCATCCCTTCATGCATTTATATTATTGTAAAAGTGTACAAAATAGCGCCAAATAAACATATATCTATCTATCTATCTAAATCCGATCGCTTATAATAACATAGGCATGATAAATTTGGTTGTATAAATTATTCAGATAAATGTTGTCTTCGAAATTTGAACTACGAATTCATATTATTCCAACGATTCATAGGTATAAGAAAGCTGGAGCCATCGCGAATTTAATTATTTTTGTCCTTGATGAGAAGCTAGATTATCTTACCTAAGCTCCATCGGTGTAGTAAGTAAATTAAAGTTTTGGTCAGGTTATTGTAATTTAGACTATGCAAGACCGTTGATTCCGTTCGAGCAACTGTAACTTTTTTCCGTAAGTAAAGAATGATGTGAGCGCAGGCATCGCGCTTCAGTGTTATCCCGCGGGTTGGCTGTATTATTAGAGTGTGACAGTAAAGAATAATAATCCCGCAACGGAGGAGACTCACGATATGAATATCAGTCTATCTAGCTCTAACGTTATGCAACTGGTAAGCTGTGAAAAGCGTTATTGTGAAGCTCCTAGACAACACTAGTTGTTCCCTCCCCCTATAGATTTATAACCCCTGGACTAGCAAAGGCCTAACCGAGTGGAAAAGTAAAATTTCTTCAATTCACGGTCCACGAAGGCTTCCCCAGTAACGAACCCCACGGAAGCCTCTGCTTATGAGGAAGGGGATGCTCCAGTGGGCACAAACCGCCTACTTGGTCAGGTGATGCAATGTGTAGGAAGGCCGGTTGAGCGTGGCTCTGGTTAATGTTGCTGGGAGGATTTGAATTCATATAGTCCTTGATGCGAGGTAGAGCCAGAACGTGGGTATCTAGGGTGATATCGCATGCTAGCACGTAATATACCCCGCAGGGGATTACGAAGAATTCACCGAGAGATTCGGGAGCGGACATGCCATTGTGGGTACAGCGTTGTCGTTTTCAAGGAACTGCTTTGGATGTTGCTCGCAACATTGTCATGTTGCATCTCCAATTGTTGCTCTCGTGACAACCTCGACCTATTTTGACCATTCGGTCAACTTGAAAATCTCTTCGAGGTCAACATCAATTTCTTTCTGTATAACAGTCAGTCAAAAACCTGAGGATGTCGAATTATATTTTAATAGTTGAAAAGCCTGTTGAAAGCAGGCAAAAACAAATCGTGGGTATGTGAAAAGAAAACCGTAATACCGTGACATAAAATGACATCAACAAAATTATACAGGGTGTAACTCTATCAGAACGTCAACCCGAAGAATTTCAATTCTAAAACTAATTTTCGATCAATAATGCCTCAAAGCAATTTTCGTTTAATCCTTTGTTTTTCCAAATTTTTACAATTTTAAGATTTTTTTCCCGTTTTTTTGACCTTATGTCACTAAAACGTCCGTAACTCCCTTTAGATGCAGTAAAAAATTAAAACTAATTATACCGTTGGGAATAGCGTTAAATTTCCCATCTTTCTGTTACAGAATTGAAATTTTTTAAGTCCATAATACGAGGAAAAAATTGGTCTGAAGAGTAAAATTTGTCAAATCTTCTAAATTTGATTGATCGAAAGAACTAGTAATCATACTCCATTATTTCGCACTGTAACCCGAAAAGTTGACCAAAAAGTTCAGCTTTCCAATGGTATGGTCAGATTCGTTTCCAATATTTTTATTAGTGGAGAAAACCGCGCTTGAATGCGAAAAAACGTGATTTTTTTTCAACGAAATCGACGGTCTGACGGGAGGATTCAGGGGGTCTCCCCCGCCGCCGCTCCTCTCACTGTCCATCCAACCCTGAATCCTCCCGTCAAACCGTCAATTTCGTTGAAAAGAAAAAAAAATCATGTTTTTCGTTTATTATTTTTGATAATGAACCTTTGGAATCGACCAAGAAAAAAAAATTAACCCCGCGTCAGACTCTCGCGCTAGAGTCCCGAGTTCCAATCTCACTGTCGTCGAGAAATTTTTTGATCCAAAATTTTGATCAACAACGAGTAAAATCTTAAAATTGTAAAAACTTGGATAAACAAGGGGTTAAACGACGAATTGAAATTAGTTGTAAAATCGAAATTCTTCTGGTTGTCGTTCTTATAGTGTTACACCCTGTATGTAAACTCGTTATTTATTAAATTATGTGATGTCACGGCCTGTTATCGAACCTGGGCGACATACACTTACGGTTGGGATTTTATTTATACATCGATAGATTGGGTTGGTCGAGTTGATTGAAGGGAAAATACTTATACTAGGAATCTCTTACTTGTATTTTAGCTGAACTGCTGCCATTGCGCCCTTCGAAACTTTTTGATCCAAAGAATTTGTTGTCTTTTCTTTCCTCAAAATCCACGCGTACCATGTTTGAAGGAGTAAAATCCTCAAGTTTTGTCACATCGAAAGTTTTTCTGAATTTGCGTATTTTTACCGTAAAATCTTCTGTTAGAATTCGACCTACTTTTCACAGGAATAAACATGTAAATCGTACAAAAACAAATGGTTTAATCTCGATGATGAATTCACGATCTAAACAGAAGTTTTTGACTTATTGCGTGAGTTTCAGGCTATTAAAGTAGTGGGATCCGTACAATAGCGAGCGTGGTGAGAAACATCAAGCGCCCACGGTCCTACGATTTGTCTCTCTTATCTCAAAAACGGTTAACCCGTTTTCTTCTTCATAATGTTCTTCTGTGACAGGAAGTTTCGATAAATGCTCGTGTAAAACCAGTTTAATGCTCCGCTCAAGAAGATACCCAACAAAAACTCGGGCGTCATTAGGTTCTCTCTAGAATAGGATCTAAACTGACTACTGGCTTGTTGAAGACACGAGGCTTGAGAATAAGCTTAAAGAAACGATAATTAAGGATCGCTGGGGAGGAAGTGGCTGGGTATCAGACGGCTGGGATTTCTGGAGATTGTCGACTTTCGTCTGTTCTTTCTCGTATTTCGTCTTTGTTTGATTGGCTTGATTGTCCGAGATGTACAAGCTACACCGAACTGAGGCTACCACATGCCTTCAATCATCTAGTCACGTGTGGTCCAGTGTTAACTGCACGTATGCTAAGGTACCGTAATATTGCAGGTGTCCACCTGTTAGTGTCCGGTCTGTTTTCCGTGGTGAGATGTTTATCATAATTATTCATATGTCCGCGAGCAGCTGCGCATTAGTCGGTCGATCGGGTTTCCTTCCTTTTTCAACTCATTAGTCGAAACAGGTTACTATGATTGAGGCTTGAGAGTGCTGACAAAGGCTCATCAACGAACTCGTGCTTATGTTAGAATATTGAAAAAATTGTCATACTACCTACCTCTAAATTTGATTTATAGCTCATAGTTACAAACTACATCCACAGTACAAAGCTTCATCGCCCTTTCCTCACAGGAGATTCCCATACAATCCCCGTAACCCGTAAAATATACTAGCTAAAACTGAATACGTTGTCGGAAGTAATCCAGTTTTCATTGGATGAAGAGCGAGAAAAATATTCTAATAGAGATACGCGTCAGTTTCCTGTTGCAAATAGGATCATATGGAGAGAGCAGATGCGCGTTAATAATGAAAGAGCCGCTTAAGCGGCTGATATTGCATTTTTCTCATCAGGATATTCCGGTGTACACTTTTGAGATGGAAATTAAATTAATTGGAGATGAAACAAAGGAAAAAATATTGTGCGCAAAGCCGTTATAAACTGCATAATGATGCTGACCTTCACATACTCATAATCGTATCGAGTAAGTGCTCTTAATCAACATTAAATTCAATTAGATTGTCTTCATAATACTACCAACAAGTGTGTGTGCTGTAGGCCACTAGTGGATAATTGAAATACAAACAAAATAGTTAACAAGGGAAGAGTACTACATATTGACAAATAAGAGAACGTGTTACTTATTGGTTTAAACTTGGCCAAGTTTATAACTCCAATACATTCCGTATGAAATAATCTTCATTGTTGTTGTTGTTGTTGTGTTGTGTGTGTGTTCTTGGGGTGAATAAATGCCTAAAAATGTAATTAAGTGCAATGTTATAGCTTCTGCATTGAATTATCTTGTATTTATCTTACTTTGATGTTATGTTGCTGACCTTCAAATTCGTGATGATGATAATATGAGTTCAAATACAATTATTATTGTCTCATTATTGCAGTCCTAACCATTTAATTTATGTTTTAATATTCTTAACCCGTCTTGACCTATCACTTCTGAGCTTATATTATCTCATCAGGCTAAAATAGACCTCAGCGACCGACGTTCAACATTTATTAAGGACTGTTTATTTCTGCTAACTGAAGTTTACGTTATATCTTATAATATGTCATTAGAGGAAAGCTCTAAAGATTTCATGATTCCCATCAATGAACTGACATTGTTGTTAACGATTTTGTCACCTGAGAGAGGTACTCATCTATTTAGGAACTGGAATGTTGCTGAGATAAAATATGTTTAAATGTTATCACGCTCATTGAAGAAAAAAGAGAGATTTTCTCTTGAGAATTGATTTTTTATCGATTGCTTTAAGAATTGAAGGCTCATGGTACTCGTAATAAATATGAATAATTCATATTTGGCTCTCTACATTCGAATTGTGTAATTTCTTTGTCCAAAAAGAAAATGGAAATATCTACGAGGGAAACCCTAATGTTGCCAATATCAATATCATGGCGAAGGGTATACTGTCGAACGCTTTATTTACTGGCGTCTCCCAAGTTTCCCTCAGGTTGTACCAATACTATTAGGAGTTGTCAGCCCTTTTCCAGAGACCCAATAAAACAGGCTGATCTCCGTCTTTCTTTTTTCATTCTAAAGGAGTTGTTTGAGTCGGAGTGGTAAAAGACATCTATAAGATGAAAACATCTTGGCTTTCACTGCTGTACTAGCAATATCAAAAAGAAAGGCGAGGTTTTTTTTTGGGGGGGGGGGGATGTTATAGATCCTGGTTCTTTAAATTGATTATTTGTGATGTCTGTTGGTATAGTAACGATTAGTGTAACTAGTTATTCCCAAGGTCACTTTCTATTCTCATTCTGACACCCCACCATTTGTGTGTAAGTACTGTATCCATTTAAATTCGCCTTGTACCTTATTTTTAACTCACACTCGTGTTTCTGATTTATCGTAAGTAAAGCCCTCAAGTTCTCGTAGGGAGCGATCAGTTTGTCCTACAGAGCTCCGATTGGTCTCTAAAAATTATATACTATTTCAAATTGATGAAAAAACAATACCTTCATATCGAAAGTTTTTGAGAGAGGGCGTATTAAAAATTTCAGCTCTTATTTTTCCTGACATCAATCAAAAGCTTCGGAGAACACCTAGACCCCAAATGGAGCCCACGTACCAAATTTCATCGAAACCGGTCCGTGGTACCTAACTAAGGAAAGTGCTGCGGACGGAGGATGGACGGTAACATTTTTATTCGATTTTCGGGTTTTACTTACTTTGAAATGTAAACCAACAAATGTTGAGTGAGAGGGGGGGGGGGGGGGTTAGGTGAAAGGAAGAAGGGAAGGGTTCTTAGTATTCGTTTCCAAAGGTTCATTATTGAAAATAATAAACCAAAAAACGAACAATGATGTTTTTCGTACTCTACATTTTACCTCTCATTAGCGTAAGTGGACGTACCTAGAACTTGAATATTTGGAAAATATTTATTTTACGCTCCATTAATAAGACCTACTGGTGTCCAAGAACCATCAGCTTAATTCAAATGTAAAGCCACCAACCATTATGTTTGATTTTTGCTCTTGCAGATTTAGTATGCTTGAGTAACTGTGATGTTGATCAGACGTACTATTGGAACCTTCAATGTCACAGTCACGGTTAGTTCAAAGTACCTAGCAGATATTGTAAGGAGAATGAACGCAAAGGAAATACTGGACATAGTAGTCTCACGAGCGAAATAGTATCCTAATAAACGACTATTGGAGTCATGAAACCTGCAGTATCGTGATATCGCAATTCGAAAGTAACGGTTAATTAATCAGGAGTTCTTTAAAAATGCCATACTTAGCTGTTCATATATACATTTTTTTTTAATTGAGAGAGAGAAAAACACTTTATTGAACATTGTAAAAGGAATGGACAAGGACTCCAGTAGTTGTCGAAACGTAATCGATTTGCCGAAAATTAAAAACGCTGCAAATCATTGCTCAAAGGTTTATTATTTTCTGTATAGATCACCCTTCTGTATAGATCACTGGTTCTCCATCAATAGCACCTACCACCATCTGTATTCTCCATTGACCCGCCCTCTCAAATTTCAGCTTCCTGCGTTCAACAGAAGAGAAAATGGCCTTGGAGCTCACTCAGCTGATCAGTGACCACTCATGCGCCTTCAGCATTCTCCATTGACCCGCCCTCTCAAATTTCAGGTTCCTGCGTTCAACAGGAGAGGAAATGGCCTTGGAGCTCACTCAGCTGATCAGTGACCACTCAGGCGCCTTCAGCATTCTCCATTGACCCGCCCTCTCAAATTTCAGGTTCCTGCGTCCAACAGGAGAGGAAATGGCCTTGGAGCTCACTCAGCTGATCAGTGACCACTCATGCGTCTTCAGCATTCTCCTTTGACCCGCCCTCTAAAATTTCAGCTTCCTGCGTTCAACAGGAGAGGAAATGGCCTTGGAGCTCACTCAGCTGATCAGTTACCACTCAGGCGCCTTCAGCAATCTCCATTGACCCTGCCTCTCAAATTTCAGCTTCCTGCGTTCAACAGGAGAGGAAATGGCCTTGGAGCTCACTCAGCTGATCAGTTACCACTCAGGCGCCTTCAGCAATCTCCATTGACCCTGCCTCTCAAATTTCAGGTTCCTGCGTTCAACAGGAGAGAAAATGGCCTTGGAGCTCACTCAGCTGATCAGTGACCACTCAGGCACCTTCAGCAATCTCCATTGACCCGCCCTCTAAAATTTCAGCTTCCTGCGTTCAACAGGAAAGGAAATGGCCTTGGAGCTCACTCAGCTGATCAGTGACCACTCAGGCGCCTTCAGCATTCTCAATTGACCCGCCCTCTCAAATTTCAGGTTCCTGCGTTCAACAGGAGAGGAAATGGCCTTGGAGCTCACTCAGCTGATCAGTGACCACTCAGGTGCCTTCAGTATTCTCCATTGACTTGTGATTATGGAAATTTGATTACTGGTTCGCAGGTTATACAAATCGAAGAAATGAACAGCGATCGCATTTTAGTCAGAAAAAATTTCAACGGAGATTAGACCTCTTTTGCGATTCACACTCATGATTCTGTTTTATCGAAGGAAAACCTTCAAGTACTCGTAGGGACTGAACGGTTTGCCCTACAGAGCTCCGGGTGGTCTCAAAAAAAAAAAAAAAAATTTTTTTAAATTCAGTACTATTTAAAATTAGTGAAAAAACGATACCTTTATTTCGAGAGTTTTCGAGCTAGGGCATTCTTGAAAATTTCAACCCTTAATTTTCACCCCTTAGAAGTGACCTACATCAACCAAAAGCTTCGCGGCACAACTAGACCCCAAATGGAGCCCATATACCAAATTTCATCGAAATCGGTCCATGGTAACTAAGAAAAGTGCCGCGTACGGCGTACGGCGTACGGCGGACGGACGGAAATTTTTTTATTCGATTTTCGGATTCTACGTACCTTGAAACGTAAAACATCAAATTTTGAGGGGGGTTAAAATTTCTTTTTTCTTGCTCGATTCCAAAGGCTTATTATTGAAAATAATAAACCAAAATGAGTTGCCAAAAGCTCGAATTGGTATGCCAAAAGTTTGCCAAAAATTGAAATTGATTTATGCCAAAGGGTTTTTTTTGCGAGCGTAAATGTGGGAGCCAAATTGCTGCTCCATCCTCCAGTCCGAGTCCTCGGACTTGTTTCCTTGGGCCTCATGGAAACCGCTCGATGGACGGAGAATTCATAATTATTTTACCATTCACCTGAAATTTACTTCGTAAATAAAATATTATTCAAAAATTATGCAATGATAATTGTTTGAATATAAAGAATCTACGGTCCACTCCTTGTATGGTGAGCGTTCTTATCCCGTGATCTTCTAGGTGTGACGAATCACAGTCGAGTGAATAAACCGGCCTTTCCATAAAAAATCGTGCCAGGTCCGAGGATTCCCCAGACGCCCTGACCGTACAGAGGCCACGTGTGTTAAGTAGGTAGTGAAAGCGTCGGGCTTCTGCCTGCTGCTAATAGCATAATAACATGAGTCTTATCTATTAGCGGTGACTCAGCTTCAATTACCGACACAGTTATAAAAGTAGCTTTTGGGCTAACTCGACTTTCCAAGGAAAAACCTCCGGTTCCTTCTCACTCGCTCATTCTATGATTCTAATTCTCTCTCTTTCTCTCTGCTACACCCTCTCGAGGGGACTTGACAGTCCTGTTCTTTGTTGGTACTCGGCGGCCCACGATTGCGGGTCTGTTGATCGTTATGAGAGCGGCACCGTGACCTCCCTGACCTCGACAGCTGCTCTGTGCCCGAGCTGCTTCACTCCTGACCTACTGTCGTTTGAAAAAGGGTATTTACTGTTGCTATAATTTTTCTTACTGACCGTTCGCTGTGATTGAGAATTCAATCCGATATTCATACTTTATATATTATGAGACGTCTTAAGAAATTGATGGAGGCAATCCTGTCGACAATTTTGTTCCCGATTATGTTGACGTCTTTTGGGATCGTCATTACTTCTGACAGATCGTGATGAAAAAAAAAAAAACAATCAACTTAGGCAAATTCCCAAAATACCCTCGAATTTGAACAAAATTATTAGATTAGGTAGGTACTAATAATACTTATAATAAGTACTATAATATAATAATAAGTACTAAGTAATGACTAATAATGGTAAAAATATTATAATTATAATACTTCAAGTATAATACGTACCTATAATACATTAATATATTCCGCCAGTAACGCAGACAACAGAATAGGTCAACATTGAGTACCTATGCATATCAATAATGTGTTAAATGCTATTTGTTCAACAATCAATCTCATGGATTTTCATTATTGTTGCAGAGTGAAGAAAAGAGCAGTTCGGCCGGTTCCAGAGGACTGCTACAGTCAGGCACCGCTAGATACTGGTCAAGACAAGAACAAAGTAAGTGTTTGTATTATTTTTTCGACAATTAGCATGATTTTATTGAGGAAACTAGCAATAATATAGCCTAGAAATTGGCATTCTATGTAAGAATAGTTGGAAAAAATCATGTACCAATACTAAACATAAACTGAGGGTTCATTTTTAAATGTAAGATGGTTAATAAGTAGGTTTTAATTTTCCGTATAATGGTGAAAATTAAGTGTGCGAGTCAATCTAAAAAGGTTACTCAGCATTGAATTATCAACCTCAAAATCGAAATTGTATTTATCTACTTTCATATCTGTATGTCACAGATGCACTAACTTTCGATCCTCATTCCCCCATGCAGTTGATGACTTTGGAAGAAGTGAAACCGTGTGAAGGGCTGAGGAAGCTTCGGTGCATTTTTAGGACCAGCTCCTCGTAGGAAGGATGGATTTGATAGGAAGATTCTCTGGGACGTCTTGAAACAATTTACTACCTCTTGAACGGTTAAGGGAGCGCTAATGGTATCGGTCCTGTTGCTCTTAGGGAATCGCATTGGAGAGGAAACATCTCTGGGATGACTGAAAACTAATAACCGGCCCAAGATCAGCCGTGATCTTCGAGGCTATTTTGAATCCTGTTCCTCCTGAAATTTGATATTGAGCTTTTCGAAGTAAATGAATATCAAATGAGACCTACGATCAGCAAAGTTATATGCGATAGTGAATTCGGTAGTAATCATTGGAAAAATTGAGATCAAATGAAGGGCCCATGATGAGCTGGTTGAGGTCAGATGCTATTTTCAATCGTCATCTGACGAAGTAGAAATTTCACCAAAAGCCTCTGAAGGTACGATATTTTAGGGCTCTCACCTTTCGGAAGTATAATATTGAAAGGTTGTCCATTAGGACCGACTTAGATCCGACTATATGTCCTTATGAGATTTCCGAAGTATCATTTTTCAGTTTCTCAGAACCTTGTATCAGTAGGACTAAAGATCATACTAGTCTCAGTTCGAAGCGATGTTGCTAAATTTCAAAAACCTGACTTTTGGGTTTTATAGGGAATTGATAGGGGATCACAATAATTGTGATAATAATGTGACAATAATTGTAATAATGCGTAGCTATGTTTGCAATCAGATAATTATTATCTGATTGCAAACATAGCTACGCATTCTCATAGAAGCTAGACTATTTATGGAAGTTATTTTCTCATTTGACACCATTTTAGATTAAGGTTGTTAACCTTGAATGGAAACGTTTTTCGGTCCAGTATAGAAGTGATTGGAATTCCAACGAACTTTTGGTTATTTTCCAATATAATTATAGTGTGAAAAATGTTTATGTTATAGTTAGTTAATGTTATAAAACTAATGTACTAGATACCTACCAATGTTTGAATAAGGCGGCAAACACTACACGCCAGCAGTGCTGCTCTCTAACTTGAGTCAGTCAGGTTAGCCTTTATCACTGATTTGTTTTATCAGTCCCTCTCGTCATTATATTCGTCGTTCCTACTTCACGTATTACTATCTTTCCCTTCGTCTTAATCAAATCTTAAACATAGTATACTAAATATTATATTTAGGTAACTACAATTGTTTGAAATTTTTCTGTATTTTCCATTAGTTGACGATTTAATCGTCCAAGTACTTGGGTACGTGTAGTAATAACATCTTTCTGATTCACTTACAAGCTTGGTTTTATTTTGACGATTTTTGTTTGATTATTAAACATATTTACATTACGGGAATGTGAAGGTTGTTATTGCAGTTCTGAATAATCCTTTAGGTAATCCGAAAAAAAAGTTGTGTACTACTGTCCTGAGCTTTTGCGCTTTAAAGGGTTAATTGAATCATTCGAATCAATTCAAGCGGACGTATCACACTTGATAAAATAATTCAGTAGGTAGGGAATTAAGTAAAGGGGGTGGAAAGAAAAACAACGACTTGTCCGAGTCGATATCGTGATCCCCATGACAAAGAACTGTAGGGGTTCGCGGTTTAACAAATTGTGGGTACGCTCAGATGCTTCGATAAAACCTCGGAGCTGTGAGACAAGTGAAAAATATGCACGCGAAGGAGGACCAGAAAAGGGGAAGGAAGGGAGAATTTACAAAAAGAGAGAGAAGATGAGATAAAAAGGAAACAAAACAACGAGGCAGAAGAAAACGCGAGAGGACGGCGAGGAAAAGGAGATATCATCTTGGGAAGTCTTTCCTCCGGAGATTTATGTATCAATTAGCAGTGCGGCCAGCGGTCATAGCCAGCCGATCACATGCGGCTGAAAGGGCACGACTTTGGGTGCCTCAGGGTCGTTTTGTTCCGTGAATTTTTGTGATGGAACAATAATTACGATCAAGTTGTATTGGTTGAGGGTTAGAGATCTTAAGTGATATCACTTGAATGAAGTGACTAATGGTTAGTGCCTTGATGTGGCAAGTAATATCCGTTTTTTCAAGTTGCTAAATGAGGAGTTTTTTAACGGTACAATATTTATATTTTCCAAATTCTACAAATGGTCATATAGTACGCTTCAATAATGGTCTTTTCAATAATGTGATAATTTTGATGAGGGTTGCCTAATAGGCTCTTCAACGTTTCTGTAAATGTAGAAGAAGAAGAAGAAATAAGTTTATTGAACATGAATTTGATCACAATTACATTTGAAATTTTATAATAAACATTACAACGTAGCTGATTGAGCTGTCCGCCGGAGGTTCGAGCCATTCTTATAATATTGATATATTTACAAATAGAAAGTAAAATAGGTACTTCTTATGTTAAAAATTAAATTCGCTAACTAGAAATTTCATATAGCGCCAAGCGGTTTTACAGTACAGAGAGATACATGACCAGCCCATACCCCCATTTAGAATGTCTATTGCTTTATCCCTGTTGAGCGTACCGCACCCAAATGCTTACCATCTACATTCTCTTAAAATTGGACAAATGCATAGGAAATGAAACACATCTTCTCGCTCTCTTAAATTGCACATCGAACATTCCTCTCTGGGGCTCGCACAATAAAGTCTGGCATCCACATTTTGGAGCTCGGCTCGCAGCTTGAAGAGCCAACGAGCTTCAGTCAGACCAATGTTCACCTGTCTAGCAAAACTGGCGCACTTTGTTGCACGTTTTCGAAAATGTAGTACCGAATAAAATTAGAACGAACAAAAATATCTGAACTTGGTCTCGCTGTCGACGTCCGGAGTGCCTGAAATTGGGACGATGAGGTGTCATGTTGGGAGCTGTGCTGGGCAACCGCAATGCTAATGTCCCACAATCCACCAAGTGCAGTCAACGAGATATCTTGGGATTGAAGTTGTCCGAAGAATGAAATGGGATATCCATGTGGTGAGCTTGGTAGGGAGGGTCAGGAAATTAGTATACATCTGTCGTGAAATGCGTAATGCTCTACCGTTAGACTGCCGTCGAATGTTTTATAAATCACGCAATGGTTCAGTCACTCATAATAATATTATGTGGTATAGTAGGATGGGGAGGATGCACGGGGGAATTGTTTGAATCGTTATTCGGTGCGCAAAAGCTAATTTTGAAAATCCCAATGATAAAAAGTAAAAGGCATCCAACTGAGGAACTATTCAGGGAATTTGAGGTGTTGATGGTTCGTAAACTAAGAGATAGGATGACTACAATCATGACGTTACGAGACGCATATGAGCGTCGTGTGGAGTACCTTGCTGAGGTGCCTGCAAGATCTAGAGACCAACCCTTCCCTAGTCCGGACGGGGTAGTCCCCTTCCGCAAAACTGCTGGTGGACAGAGATCATAGTATGATCATAGTATTACGACTGTAGAGGTTCAAAACTATTTAACGCCCTACCTCTCGAAATCGGAAGGATAAAAAAACGGAGAGTTTTAAGACCAGTTTAAAAAAATATTACTTCACGAAGAGAGAACATGAGTGTCTGAAAATATAAATAATCGATTAAGCCTTCAGCTTACATATCGATACCTTAAAGCACAAAGGCGCTATGTCCAAAAACGAAGTTTTGAGAAACACGCAAAAGAAATTATCACCAATGCACAATTCCTAAAACAATATTTCACTAAACATTTTAATTTCTTCAATAAATTTTCAACCTATGATCGCCAAGAATGTCAATAATAGTTCTGTTGAATTTGAGTTTTTCTCAAATAAAAAAAAAAAGAAAAATGTGGAAGATGGATGGACATAGCGCCTTTGTGCTATATCATTTTCCATAAGATTATTAGATCTACTTTTATAAGTATGCCTTATATTTTTACTAATTAGACGTTTTAGTCTGATTTAAAATGGAACGCCAAACAATTGATTTACGTTGAGATAACTGAAAATCATTTTTGTGATTTGGTCTTGTGACCATAACAAACTTACCATAAGCAACTCCTCCCATCAGTACGAGTTCTACTCAAAGAGGGGAGTAGCATTATGTACCTATATTGGTACATAATGCTACTAAACATAATAAAGGAACATAATATCATAGTTACTAAATTGTAAAAGGTCTCTGTAGATAAATGCAAAATAAAAAATTTCCTTTGCAAAATGACGAATCACACTCTGTTTTATTGTGGTTGAACTAGTTGTACTAGTAATTTCAAACAAAACTGGAGTTTATTCAAGTTCATCTGGAAGTTTTGAAAACATCCATCCTTCCATTACCACTGATTAGCCCTCTTCATATTATGGTTTTCTTTATTCACTCATGGAGTGGGGATTGTTATCATCGGTATCTAGTTCAATTCGCAGCATAGAATATAATCCTTGATGTACATGATTGTTGCGATTTGGCAGCCAAACTCATCAAATCGTTAAACAAAAGAGTAAAATCACAATTCGGAACAACTTCTATTCATATAATTTCAAGTAAAGTGTTTTAAATTCAGTAACTAACAAATCATCATCATACGAGTCAAAACAATCATAACAATATATTGGAGTAAACTCCAACATACTCCAACCCCACAATGTTCTTCATGTTCATTTTCTTCTTTCTTTTTCGGTACCTCCATTCACCTATCCGTCTGTATTTAAAATGGTAAATATTTTCTGCCAAGCAGGTAAGCATTCTCGTTGGGAGGATCGGCCAATCTTTATCTTGAATGGATTGAATACAGTGCGATTTGGTCTGCTTTTTAGTTTTGCACGATCAATTTTCTCTTCCTTCCTAAATTTCGATCGGTTATTCAGGAGGTAGCTCACTCGTTTGATAGGACTGGCTAACTGCTCTTCGCCATTGGCGTGAGACGTTCCCCTTCGTATGCTTTTCCTCTCTGTTTCTGACTTTCTTGCATCTCGTTTGGTTTTGTCACTTTCGTTCATCCATATTTTTTCGTTCATTGCTTCCTGTATTTCTGTTTCTTCTAGATTTATCTTTGACATCCAGTCAAATCGTTCTTCGTCACTTTGGGCATATCCCTCATCGAATTTAGTTGCGAGTTTTCCAGTCGTTCCTCCAGCTTTCAGTTGTTCCTTCTTCTCTCTTTCTTTCTGCTTTTTATCTTCTTTCCTTTTCCGGATCTGTACCTGTATTTTCTCATTTTCTTCCTCCTTCCTAAGCCTTCCTTCTTCTTCCACTTTCATTCGATCTTCCTCTTTATTTTTCATCTTCAGAACCCCTTGCATGGCTGCGATGTCTTTCTGTTTGAATTTTCTATTCTCCCCTTTTTCTTCTCCACCCGATGATACATCATCGATGCTCCTTACCTTTTCATTATCTTCATTATTCGTATCAGCCTTCTTCTTCTGCCTCACCTCTTCAATATCTGCTATTTTTTCTTCAGGTAACTTTCGTCCGACCTTCTCGCTGTCCGCTCCCCAGAATTTCCCTGATCGATGACTTGAGTAAAAAATACTACTTGGTGGAGAGGCTGAAAAGTATCCCAAGGCTAAATATTTCCTTTCCCGTTCTAATCTCTTCATTTCAAATTTTAGTCGGAATTCCATTTCTTTTTCTCTTTCTTCTATCTCCATTTGTTCCTTGTGGTATTTCTCCTCAATCTTATCAAGTTCTTCATCCAACATTTTCATTCTATTAATTCTTTCTCTATTTCGTTCTCTTCTCTTTTCCATTCTTCGTTTCTCTTCAATTCTAGTTCGTTCGCTCATTTCTTCTTTTTCTCTTTCTTTCCACTGATTCGTCGTTCGAAGGACCACTTGTTGCGATTTGGCAACCAAACTCATCAAATCGTTAAACAAAAGAGTAAAATCACAATTCGGAACAACTTCTATTAATATAATTTCAAGTAAAGTGTTTTAAATTCAGTAACTAACAAATCATCATCATACGAGTCAAAACAATCATAACAATATATTGGAGTAAACTCCAACAATGATATTGGATAAATTTTATTCGATCCAGCTTGTGATATCTACCTGGCTGGCCAATGTGCCACCAGACTCAGGGTTTCGAATGGGATTATGTATATTAACCTCTCATAGGTGAAAGGTTTCAGCGCGCAGCGTGCGATTTCGATCGGATCTGCAGACGTTATCTCGACCGGTAACGGACTAGCGCGTACGGGGATAAAATTAGCTCAATAAATCTTTAAAGGGCTTCAGCTTGTCCCGTTTTCTATGATCTTATCATCAAATACCATGTGAACCGTTCCCAGTAACTCGGATCCTTGAAAAAGGAGGAAACCGTACATCGAAGAGCTACAAAGTTTTAAACATTCTTGAATTAGGCGCATTCGTCAATTTTGAGCAACACTTATTTAGACCTCATCTAATGGTTGTAACGCTCATTTTTCATTTCTCTCCTCATCATTTCTATTGGTTGTGGTCTTACTATGGAAATTAACATGGTTAATATGTTGTATGACTCGTGTTCATTCCCCAAATCTCGACGAGACCTTGAATGGGCTTTGAATTGGTTTTTGAACACAATTTTAAAAAAAGAATTGTACATAGAACCTGAAACTGACTGAATTCTTGGAAATTTCTTGAGTATTGTTATAATTGTTACGTTAAGTTCTATCTGACGGCATATTTAAATTGTCATTAAAGATAGTTAAATTATGTGCGTTATTATTTTTAGCTGTTGTAAGATTAGTGAATCATCCTTGGGCGAGAACGATTTTTTCCTCAGTTCCTCGTTTGAATTTCAGACCTCTCTTCGATCGTTTTCCTTGTTAGGTTGCATAATTTCTGATGATGGTGCTACTTCTGAATGCGATGATTACATAGGCACAACGAGGGAAACCTCACGCGACGGGGAATGTGCGGGTCTGCTGACAGTATGATCGAATCTGAAACGTCCGTATTTTGATGAACGAGAGCGTAATTATTTTCATCACTAGTAGCACCCACCGACCTCCACGATTTATCCAGTATTTCCAAAATAGGGATGATTGATCTTTCAGAGTCGTTATTCATACCAACAAACATAAAGAAAAAATGCGCTGTTGGTACCCTCGCATCTCAATCTCCATCCATATTTATGTAGATCCACCCTTTTAAGCCTTCTTCATCTTTTTTCTTGTCTTTGAGAACACCAAAAACACTGGCTGCGACCTGAAACATTTGCCTAATTCATTCGACGCTCGAGTAATATCTTAGTATTTTTTTCTTATTGCTGTATAAATAATTTATTAATGTGAGTAACTAAGCGGTTGAAGTACCGACACAAATGTTCTGAAGAGTGTTATCTAGAATGCAGCAGAAGGCTGGAAAACATTTAAAACATTTTGCTCTTTCTCACCCCAGAACTCTGTATTGGGCTAAATATCAGTGAAACAAAGACGCAAGAGCAAAAATATACATTTTACAGCAGACCAGAAAAACTGTACCTAATTGATCACCGAAAAATCCTATCGCGCACCTGTGCAAGCTATCAGAGCATTCTTATTAAGATATTTTGTTGGAATAATTCTTGCTGAAGGGTAAAATTTTTTCTTAATTTTTTGTTTTGGGTGGGGGGAGGTATTCTCTACTCCCACTGTACATTGATAAACCACCATCATTCACAATATTGTTCAAAATTTTACCGCATTACTTTTTAAAAAAATCGAAAAAATTGGTTTAACGAGCACTAACGTCAATGTTATTTGATATATCTGAAGCAATTCAGGAAAATTCATTTAATTAGAAATTACCTCACGAACACTTGTGTCTACGTTGAATTAAGGTTTTTCTGTAGGCAGAAAAATATCTTTTACACTCGCGAAGTTCTTCTACTTGTTAGGTAGGTACCTACTTTTTCAATGAGGAATTTCATCGAATTCTGTTAACATTTTTCCTGAATAGTTAATGGTGTGGGATAGATGAAAATCGGGCTGATTTCGGAAAATAAGTCTCCTGTTATTTTTGGGAGACAATCAAAATTTTTAATTTCAAAACTAACCGGGAAAACGGACGTGAAGCGGGAACGCTCGCTGATTGGGCTGTTCGGATCACCGTCTCCTCCCAGTGTTGCCCATTGGGACGACGAAATCGTGTTTTCTAAGAGAAAAGTTATTAAACAAAAACAGGGGAAACCTAATTTTCCCCATCTTGCTTTTCTATTTTTTTCTTCAGTTTTTCGATTTCGAACTTTACTGTTTCGTGAAATTTTGCATCTGGGGACTATGGATTTCTCGATCTCAGCGCTTCAAGCGGCCATAAATGAACTATTCCAGCATGACGTCATTTTCCCGTTTTTTTTTAACATTCGTATTTTCTACACTGTTTTGTTTATTCGTAAATTAGGAAGTTCGTGCTGAAAGTTTGCCTTAGGGGGTTTTTAGAGGTGCTGAATCCGATTTTGGGATCAAAAATAGGAAATTCCGACATGGTGAAATTCCTCATTGCTGTACGTTAAAAGTTCAGATTACCATCACAAATCGCTCATGTGACATTGTTTCACTGATAGTAAACGATGACGCATTTGCCTAGAAGTGTAACAGAGGTGAATTCTAGCGGTGTTGATTTTTTTCTGGATTCGCTACCTTCCTAACTTCATTTGAAGTTATTGAAAGGTCATTTTAAGTCATTTTTAACCAAATCCGATCTGGTTGGTCACAGTTTCACCGAAAAGGCAATATTACAGTTTAATATAGTGAACGAAATTGAATAATAAAAACGTGGAGTTCTTTGCAGTTGGGTGATCTACCTATTCAAAAAGTAATAAACTGTTGTTTAATGTTGTTAAGGGGTTTGTAATTTTATTGTAATTGTTCTGAGATTTGAAATATCTAAGATAAACGTTTCTTGAATGATCTATCCTTGTAGTTACAGTAGTAGCTACGTCAGCGGTTTCGTATTTATCGCATCATTCACTGCATTTCTAATTTTTGGGTTCATCACCATTAACCTTATCAATAAAACTATAAAGTTGTGATTATTGAGGTCGTGTAATATTATTATGTAAGTATAAGTTTTCTGGGTAGCAGATCACGTTATTGGTTAATTATCACAGATCTTTGTGGAGATCAAATATCATTAATTCGAAAAATAATGGAGGTAGGTGCCTTTCTTATACTATTATGATCTCCAATTCACTGAGCATCCTTTAGTGAAGACTGATATTTGGTTAGGGAATTATAGCTAAGGGTGAAATAAAAGGTGCAATTTTATTCTTTTCGAAATTAGTACCGACAGATTTGGTCTGGTGTAGTGTTACTACAATACTCCACAAGATTACTATGTTTGACTTCCCTCGATCACCACAGACGCAAATCTCCGAACTTGGGATGTGAGAAGGAGTTTCCAATCAGTTCCAGTTCGTACCAATAATTTTTAATTCAGCTGCCCTTCCTTTTTGTCATGAAACTCCGTGGGAAGGGGTTTAGAGCTTCCCATGGAGTCAGAGAAAAAAAAGAGCTCTCTGTTCACCCTCTCACAATATCCACAGAATTAAATTTCTGAACTTGAGGAGTCGATACGTTTTTAGTAGCTGCATGAAACATTTTGATCCTCTTTATACCACTATGCAAACAAATGGAAGTTCCTACATGTCCTGGTGATATCGTGGGAAATGTTGAAGCCCAGTACTCCTCTTGGCATCCAACACAATAGTAGTGTGGAAGAACGCTGATGGCAGTTCAACTTTTAACAGAAAATTAGTATTCCATGTAGAAGGATACCTTACGAGTGTTTGAGAAAAGAACGGTGTACGAGCAATACATCGTAAAGAAGTTGATGACAGTTTATTCACCAACCACGATATACCTAAACATGTACTCTGCAGAGAGATGCTATGCTGGAAGCGGAAGGGTTGAAAAGTTATGGTAATGCTCATTAGAAGAATGCTATCTATAAAAAGGTGACCTTTCTTCGGCTCTGAAATATCTGTAGAAGTCCAGCAGCTGCTGTATTCAAGTCGCGGTGTTCGTCTCTGATTCATCCCCTGATTGGCTCGGCAGACGTCATAATGGGGACCTTCATGTCCGGCCAAGGTGTTCCCGGCCATAATACTCCGGAACGCACGTTCAGCCGGACGTAAATCGCCGATAAAGTCAGGATCTCCCCCGAACGGCCTCCTGCACCTGTCCCGGATTCCATTTCGTTTTTAAACGAGGATGCCTCGCTTGGGGCTCCTTGGAATATTGATGGTATTACGTCTGCTTGGCAAAGCGCCAAATTCGCGGACTATTATCAACCCTTAATACTCTTATCTCTGCAGGGGATATTAGGTTTGGATGACCCTTTCGAATGAAATATGCTTTCCGTTCTGCTATGACCGACGAATAATCAAAACAAGAAGAACCAAAGAGTCGAGTAAATCGCAATATCTATTCAAAATAACTATTTTTAGCTCCCTGGATTCAGATTTTAAAAAATTTTCTGGAAGCTCTAACATGCATATTTAAAATTTGAAATTGATGGGAAATTTGGGTGTAACATTTTTTTTTCATTCTTATCATAAAGACAATGATTTTCTAAGTGATATACTCACAATAATTTTTCTTGATTTTTCCAGATTTTCCAGGATGAGCTCATAACACTCCTTGAAAGAGCCAACGCTAGTCGAATCGACGACCAGCGATGCGTTCTACCAGCTTCCTTCAATCAATCGGTATGTTGCAAAAAAATGCTACTCTCACTCGTACTGATCTTACTCTTATGTGCATTTTTGAGTATTTCTGTTTCTAATTTTAGGCAGACAACCACACTCGCGACTTTTATGACCGAATTACGTCCAACAACTTTGAATATTTGTTATGGAAATATTTTGTCTTCCGATAAAATGCTGTGCAATAAACCACGGCGGTAATATTATTATATCCGTGGTTTACCTTAAACATGATTTGTTCCGAGTCTATCATGGTCGGCAGAAGCAATGTTTAAATTTTTTGAAAGGGAACGAGAAGTCTCAGCTTTTCATCTTTCAGACGTCCTTTAACGAATTCGGTTCCTTGTCAGTCTTTGTAACGGATAAAAAATACAAAGTTACGTTTTAATTTTGATGAAATTTCCAGATTTGTGTGGATTGGGTTCCTAGTGTTCCTTTATGCATTTCATGGACCTCAATAGCAGCTTCTGCTCAAGCTCAAATGAGAGAGAGAGAGAGAGAGAAAACACATTTATTTGTAGCAGTAACAGGCACAAAAGTGACACACAGAATAGCAACAATTCTTCATTTCAACTGCCGGAAAAACTCTCAAACATCGTTCATATGAAATGGAAAATTATAATATGCGTAAAAATAAGTAACATGAATACAATAAGACAAAGCTTGATCTTTATCAAAGTGTATCACTCATCAAATTAATGTGAAACGACAGTGGATTTAGTCCGTTTGTCGGAGGGAAAGTGTATTTTTTGTTATTATTATAATTATATTTAGAACTCATTCAAATTTCAGTTTTGGTAGTAGGCCTGTAATGAAAGTAGTATCGGGCGAAATTGAGCAGTCGAGCCCTGATCAAGCTCAAATGTAAAATTGTACAATCCTCATTTTCTTCCTGCTAATCGTACGATAATCCCTTGAACTTTGGTGGTAGTTCTGGATTGACGTTTTGATCTCCGTTTTCAAAGGCACTTTCAAAGATCCTCAGGTTAAGACTCTTCTTGGTCCTTGTGTGAAGATCAAGGAAGATAATGGCTGAATGGTTGGAACACAAGTCAATTTAGAGAGAGAAATGGGATATATTTAGTTGACTCTTTGGCCTTTTATTAAATTTATGGGCTTGAAGGTGACAATCCCCCACTCCATACCCGGAGACGAGGAGCCTCACAGTCCTATTGTAATCGAATCATCAGTAGTCACTGAAAATTCTAGTTATAGTGCAGGAAATGGGATAAGCTCTAATATATTGTTTTCTATGCCAGTCAGAATGATAAATCATGCCAATTGAGCAAGTAGAAACATAAAAATAATTTTTTTTTAATTTTTTTTATTGTATTGCACCAAGTTATAACTTATTCACTATATCATTCTGAAATGTTGATAAGATACTCCAAAACAAGGTACTTCACTAAGCTTTGTTCTCTTTGACACTTCTCTAATTCTTCTGTAATAGTTTTGTGGGAAGTCTTCTCTAATAAGATTTGTGGGAGTTGACGCTTAAACGATCAGCTGTACTTCGGATAGTCTGTACATTCGTGTAAGAGTTACGAGAAAACAATGTCCCGCACAGTTATTTCAAGATCTTATTCTTATGAAAACGTGCAGACTATGGTACCTCAAGTCGGATATTACCATTTTGATGGAGTACTCAAAAGCATTTTTCTCCAGCTTCCGCCTACATTGCTTGCAGTCTAATTGCAGAACGAGAGTTTTGCAGTTTGAATTTTCAACTGGAACTCAGTCGTGAAGAAACGAAAATTGCGGTGTCGGGAGTGTCCATTTTGTTCCCTAATGCATCCATTTGTGTGTGCGATGCGGTAACCGGGCACTCTCCTCTCCTCCCATCATAGCAGCACTCTACCCTGCATTTAAACTTTCTCGTTCTCAATTAGACTAGCAGAGCTACGGAGAGCGAAGGTATGCGTCATTAGTCTAAACAGACCGTCACTCCCGGCAATGGCCTGTAGGACACTGCTCTCGCTCGACAGTTTGAATTAGACACCCCTCGACGGTATCGTTTATTCCCTTGGGAATCCGAGGAAACTATGCTTCCTAGCTACTATAATATCAGTCACGAGCGACGAAGCGACGTACGTAATTAATCATATTGTCTCGCCCATTCGAATTGTCAAGTTTGATGTCAAATTGCCATAAGATCTCAATTTAATTACCATGGAATACGAGTTAGACACGTGTCCCACTGTAATATTCATATTGCGGTTGATATTAACTCTTGGGTCTCAAACATCCTATCTCATCTCTCTGACATTTGAGGAGGGAACTTGCTCAGATGGAGTCTACGTATGAGAAATATAATACTATCTAATTAAAATTATGTTATACTATTCGCGGATGCATTTTACATGTAATTTAACGTTTGATGGTTTCGAATTTCGGCAATAAGGTTAGCCCGTCATCACAGGAGTAAAAGTATGCCGCTTGGGTACGCTTCCTTCGATAAGGGAGCTCAATTTTAAATATCCACGAAATCCATGAAAAAATTAGGAAAGAAGTAAGTATATAAGAAATAACCAAGTTACTTTGAAACGATCGAATCAAAATATAACAATGTTGTGATATAAGATAATATAATAAGGTATATGAACTTATGATCATATACCTATCATAGGTATACCTTTTTCATTGATGTGAGAGTAAATTAATTATTTACCCAATAGCTGGGGTTGGAGAGAGGACCTGCCTGGATACAATTCTGATTTTGATTTTGAAATTTTGATCATTCATTCGAATGGCAAATGCTCTGTTGATCTTATTACTTATGTTTACAAACTGTACCACCAATATAAAAAAAATTTAAAAAAATGTTTCTAAATATTTCCCAATATTTCTATTGGTTCACAATTTTACGTAGGTGTGTTTTATGAATGGAAAACTTGAACTTGGTAACTGAAATCACTTGCTCTTTTTTCTTTGTTATTGATTATGATCTTATCGTTAACTAATTATTCGTGATTACATATTGTTATGATACAACTTTATCATTGTCCACGACGTGTCCTAAATCGAAATTGGCATTTAGATTATGACCTTGGATCGAGTGTAATCATGAGCAATCAAAATGATAATTTCCCTGAATCCACGGAGTTTTTTCGTGCTGTTGAGATGTAGAGCCGAAAGATCCCGTTCCCATAATGGTGATGTTGGTTTTTTTAACAGACAATCGCTACCAGTCCATTCATCGGATACGAGATCCATGAAATTAGTTATGGTGCGCCTCAGGGCCTCGAATGAGTTTCGTGTGAACCCTCTTGACTTCCCAACCAGCACCAAATGTGATGATCCGACGGATCCTCGTGTATTATCACTTCTGTGATCTTTCTAAATCTTTGTGAATAGGTTCTTCGTGGAACGGAATGGCCCTCTAACGAGATTGTAGGGGACTTTAGTATTCTGGCTCAATGAGAAATTCAGGTTGAGCGAAAATCCTTCTACGGTAACACTATCTATCATCTGAAGAATCTGATTCCCTGGTGCTACTCAAATACATCTTGTGTTCTCATGACCTCATTGTGCCCCTCCACTTGTAGAGCCAATTTTCACTAGTAGTTTCAAGTGTAATTCTTCAGCTATTCTTAGTGTTGGGTTTTATAACAGGTACTATGAAAAGGGTAGTTTAGTGTTGGTTCCAGAATGAAACAATCAAGAGAATTTCAATGTGATCGATCAGCGATCATCTCAGCCCGAATTTCTTAATAGACAATATTTAGGAAAGAATTCTCATTCGTATTAATCATTTCATTTAAAAAAAAACTTCCGTATACCCTTCTGCAAAACATATATGGTTGATTGCAAGAGATATCGCATCGATTTATCGATAAGAGCATGTCACATGCTCAATGTTTACCCAATCACATACTTTTCTTTTATAACCCCGAAAATGAATGTGTTGAATTTGAAGAATGTTACTTAACAAATGGTAAGAAATGTTACGGTATGTTGTTAAGGGGGTCTCAGTCGATCGCCGTTCGTTCTTAGTAGGTATTTCGAGATATTGAAGGCGCAAAAACTTAAAAAGTTGTACCTAAATTTGAAATTTTAAAGGATTTTAGAAAATCATTAGTGCACAGACCTAGGGAATTGAAAAACTGAAATATTGCCCCCGGGATTATCAAAATCGAACAATAATGCCAATAATTTCTCTGGCAATTATTGTTCGATTTTGATGATTCCAGCGGCAATCTTTCAGTTTTTCAATTCCCAAGGCCCGTGCACTGATCAATTTCTGAAATCCTTAAAAATTTTAAGTTTAGCTACATTTTATGGGAAAAACATAACTGAATTAACGGTTTTTCCCATATTTTATAGCAATTATTGTTCAATTTTGATGATTTCGGCGACAATATTTCAGTTTTTCCATTCCCTAGGGCCGTACACTAATGCATTTCTAAAATCCTTTAAAATTTCAAATTTAGGAATATATTTTTAAGCGTTTGCGCCTTCAATTTCGTTAAATACTAACCCAGAACGAGGAAAGAACGTCGACCGACTGGGACCCTCTTAAGGTTATTATTCACGTATTTTGTGAAAGACGTAAATTTGTGAATTGCGTATTTTGTGAAAAAACTTTTTTTAAAAGCCTCCCTGCAAGCTTTAAAATTATCAAATTCTTTAAATTTAATCAGCTTTCCAATGATGCACTCAACTTCAAGATTATTCCCAAGTTTGGTGGAGTTATTGCATCCATAATGCTAATAAATCATGATCTGCTTCAAGTAAATACGGCTGACAAAGGATAGTGAGAAACAGCGAGAATCTCTGGACTAATACATAGCATTTGTGTTTACTGTAGAATGTATACCAAACATTTTAAAATTGTGCTAATGATTTGAAAAAAACTTGGGTGGAATTATGATCCATTAGTCTGCATCCTTCAGTGATAGCCTTGAGCAAAAACTGGTTGAAACTCGTATAGTGAACATGGAAAAATCGCATTTGTCACTCCCACCTCTGTATTGCCTTAATAAGTATGTATTTTTCGAAGAGTAACGCTAAGCTCTTTGGCTGCCAACTATTTGACAGGAATGTCGATAGTTCACAAGGAAATTTCGTTGAACAGTTCTTCTGCCGAACTAATTCTCTTTCACTGTTGCCCACCCTAACGTCCACATGGTTGAATCACATGTGCAACCGTTGCCCTCATGACTAAACCAGAGATGATGTAATTTCCCTGATAGCAATCCCACACGTGGGAGGAGTACAACAGCCATTGAATACTAAACGACATAAATCATTGGACTAAGTTTGTTACCGCCAAGATCGAGTACGCCCGATTCTGCTCTTGCTATTTTCAAAAGACATAAAATATCCCATCTCCCTTAGATGGCGTGGTACAATCTCAATTTCGATTTGGATACCTACCCTAGATTTGAGAAAACCTACTTTCACGTATCGTAAATACGTCACATCACGACACCTCTGTTTCGCAACACCTATTACTATTCAAGTGTCTGAAATTTCAATTCTGTTGGTGAATCCATAATGAATCGATGTTGGTACACGTAAAACCACAACAGTCTACGTTTACTCTATATTCTTGGCCCTTGCAATGTTGTGAAATTTTTATCTGAAATTAATCTTCAAAGTCTTAAACGAAGGAAAGAGATTTTCGATGGAGATTTTAGCTCTTTGGTAATTCATACTTGAGATCCTGATTTATCGTAAGTCCAACCCTTAACTCAAGTAATCGTAGGGAGCGAAAGGTTTGTCATACAGAGCTCTGGGTGGTCTCTAAAATTCTAAAAATTCAGCACTATTTCAAATTGGTGAAAAAACAATACCTTTTTGGTTTATTATTTTCAATAATAAGCCTTTGGAATCGAGCAAGAAAAAAAAAAGTTTAACCTCCCCTCAAAATTTGATGTTTTACGTTTCAAGGTACGTAGAATCCGAAAATCGAATAAAAAAATTTCCGTCCGTCCGCCGTACGCCGTACGCGGCACTTTTCTTAGCAACATTGGACCGATTTGGTTCGAATTAGGTATATGGGCTCCATTTGGGGTCTACTTGTGCCGCGAAGCTTTTGGTTGATGTAGGACACTTCTAAGGGGTGAAAATTAAGGGTTGAAATTTTCAAGAGTGCCCTAGCTCGAAAACTCTCGAAATAAAGGTATCGTTTTTTCACCAATTTTAAATACCTAGTATTGAATTTTTTAAAATTTTTGAGACCACCCGGAGCTCTGTAGGACAAACCGTTCGGTCCCTACGAGTACTTGAAGGTTTTCCTTCGATTAAACAGAATCATGAGTGTGAATCGCCAAAGAGGTCTAATCTCCATTCAAATTTTATCGGACTAAAATGCGATCGCTGTTCATTTGTTCGATTTGTATACAGTTTTGCCTTCTGCGTAACCAGTAATCAAATTTCCAAATGAAGCTTTCTATTTTTCGAATCGAGTGTGAAGTTTATTAGTTCTTTCTAATAAACATGATTGTGAAGGTGGTGAAGCCAGTATGGTGTGGTAGGTAGTACCTACCTTAGTTGGTAGGTAAAAAAAAGTTGGTAGGTAAAAAAAAATGTTGGTAGGTAAAAAACGCTGCAAATCATTGCTCACTGATCAGATCACTGATCAGCTGAGTGAGCTCCGAATCCATTTTTCCTATTGGATGGAAGTGCTCTTCCAGGCGTCTCCGGCATTCGAGGAGGTCTTCTTCACTCTTCAGATCACTGATCAGCTGAGTGAGCTCCGAATCCATTTTCAATCCTAATGAACGCAGGAAGCTGAAACTTGAGAGGGAAGGTCAAGGGAGAATACAGATGGTGGTAGGTGCTATTGATGGAGAACCAGTGATCTATACAGAAGGGTGATCTATACAGAAAATAATAAACCTTTGAGCAATGATTTGCAGCGTTTTCGAAAGTTATCGAGCTAGGGCACTCTGGAAAATTTCAACCCTTAATTTTCATCTCTTAGAAGCGACTGACATCAACCAAGAGCTTCGTAGCACAACTAAACCCCAAATGGAGCCCATATACCAAATTTCAACCAAATCGGTCCATGGTTGCTAAGAGAAGTGCGGCGTACGGCGGACGGACGGAAAATTTTGTATTCGATTGTCGGATTCTACGTACCTTGAAACAAAAACCAAAAAATTTTGAGGAGGGTTAAAATGTTCTTTCTTGGTCGATTTCAAAAGTTCACTATTGAAAAAAATAAACCAAAAGCCTTCAGAAGCTAAGTACCTACCTTCAAGTGAATTGTCATATTTTCGAGCATTCAAATTGTTTTTATCTACTTCGTGAATTTAAAACTTCCCTAATTCTGAGAGTAAATGTAAAGTAAAAACAAGTGGGTGTGGCACTCAGCTTCATCGAATCCACGACACGGATGTACATCTGATAGCTAGAGTCTCTGTCACGCAATCTCATCAACTTGAATTCGGATGAGGACAGTGAAAGTTAAGGTTGTTAAGTACAAGGATTTAGTGTTTGCGCTATCCGAACCGCCGTCGATTCCAAGGTTCATTATTGGAAATAATAAACCAAAATCCTAAATTAGAAGAAACTTGGAAAAACAAAGGGTTAAAACAAAATTGCTAAGAGACATTTTTTCACTTAGTTGTAGAATGTTAGAAATGTTTCTCATTAGTTGTAGAATCGACTCCCGAAGTTTTCCGGTCCCTAATGTGGGACACCCTGTATATTTCATAATTACACAAAATTAACGTGGTTAGTTTCGTCGTAACGTAATAACTCAATAATAGCTGGGTGGGTACATAATGAGTCAGGGGGACATGTGGAGGATTTTGACCTTTCAAAAATGGAAATTTTGAAATTCGCTCATTCACTCATGCTGCTGGAGTGGTATTTCTGAAGAACGGTTCTGGCAATTATTGCGTTGAAGTTTTTCCAATATGATTTTGGTGGACTTTTTTTTTTCATTTTCAAGTAAAATAATGCTTCAACTATCTTTGGTAGTCTTGAAAGCAAATGAAATATTGTGGTACGAACAGATCACCATGAAATTAATAAGACATGAAATAATTCGGCCAAATACTCACTAAGTTTGAGTAGAAAATGACCAAATTAGGGCCCAATTACCCAAATAGCCGATTTCTCTTTTATCTTTGAATCAAAGTGGGTAATTATATTGTCGGGCGCCACATTTCAGAAGCGGAAGACGGTCTTTCAAGTTGCTTCCTCGAGATGTAGGCGAAGAGTAATCGTTTCGGGGGTAATGAATCGGCCGTGTTGGCCCACCCTGCGGTTCACGACGCCTGCGCGCTCTCTGCGCCTTTATTTTGCCACGACCGAATCACCCACATCGGGCGACAACGACAGTGATAACTGATAACCTGATAAGTCGAGTCGATGTGACCGTTTTGTCGTTCAAAACCCAAACTGTTCCGTCCGTTTTGCACCAAGTTTTCCGTTTCTGAATCCCCGTCCGCAGGAATCGTCGCGTATTGATGTTCTCCGTGAATCCGCGCGTTGGGCGGAAGGCGAGACTCCAGCATGCTGTGAAACGGTGAGCCAGTTTACTCCCAAAAACCCTCCCACTTCCCTTGATGACACCTCTGATGTAACCTCCAAGGTCTGACCACTTACTCTCACATACCTCTATTTTAAATTTACTGCCAATTTCCCCATGTGGTTGAGCAATAGCTGCAAGCTATGTTGTCAAAAAAATACCTACTCAACAATAGAAGTAAACAGGTTGTTTTTGTTAGATAATGAAGCTTTTTGTTAACCATGGTTTTACTTCCAATTTACTAAGCTCAACAGCAATATCACCCCTGGTAGAGTCTGACAGACACGCAGCAACTGTGTAGTCGTTTTTGAGACATATAAGGAGTTAATTAATATATTTTTCGTATAATCAACATTCTTAGTTAAAAGTAATTAGACTTACTTATGGTCTCAAGTCTCCTAAGTCTCAAGGAGTCTAATTTGAACAGCATTTCAAAAACTATGATCTACGATAAACAACATGCGAATTCGAATACAACCATGGTGCCAGTCTGGCACCAAAGTTATAATACGTCGAAACTTCCATCTGTTAGTTTTAGTAGGTAGTCCACAAATTTCACATACTTATTCAAGGTGAAACACACAAAAACCCACGAAATATGCGGTTTTAGGTGTCCTAGCTCCACTAATTTGTTCCATGGTGACACAAAAGAGGGTTTCAGTCGGTTCCTCATTCCGGGTTAGTATTTCCCTGAATTACAAGCGCCCCAACTATTAAAATTGTACCTAAATTTGAAATTTTCAAGGATATCCGAAGTTCATCAGTGCAGCAGGCCAGAGAATTGAAAAACTAAAAGATTACAGCTGGAATCATCAAAATCGAACAATAATTGCCAGGAAAAAATAATAAACCAGAACGGGATAAACCTAACCGAATAAACGGTTTTCCCCATTTTTCTCTGGCTTTGATTTTGATGATTATGGCGGCAATATTTTAGTTTTTCAATTCCCTAGACTGCTGCACTAATTAATTTCAAATATCCTTGAAAATTTCTAATTTAGGTACAACTTTTATAGTTTGAGCGCCTGTAATTCAGGGAAATACTAACCCGGAACGAGGAACGAACGCCGACCGACTGAAACCCCCTTAATTCATGAAAGTCCAGAGCTATATTGAAAATGTCCCCTCAATTTCAAAGCTTGGGTACTATTAGTAAACTTTATAGCAACCGGAATATTGAAAAATCTTATATTTTGTGAATATTGTACCCCCGCCCCCTCTTCTTGGTTATTTCGATACTTTGGTTAAATAATGTGGAACTCAGAAGTCATCTGAACAAAACAGAATCTCGCAAATCGGTTGGAAATTGAGTTCTGGTCAGAAAAGGTGGGTAGATTATGCCCGAAAACGTACGTTTTTTGTTTCCCTGTGTATAAAATGTCTAAGAGACACGTAGGTTTGCTCAACAGTGTATAAGTGTCTTAGGGACACGGTGGTTTTCAGAAAATTCGAAACAAAGTACTCTTCGTGGCGGTTAGATCACAGCTGAAAGTTTGGAATGGAACCTTCTACAGTGGGTGGACAGGTACTGAGGGCCTGGAATATTCTCGATGCTTACTGCTATCAACATACTTCAGTGAAATTTCACTCGTGTCAGAAACTTCTTACACACCGAATGTTAAGTGGTTTGAAATTTAGTTCAAATCAAGATTTTTAATCTCTGCACATGAAGCACTATGGCAGCTTGTACGAAAAATTCCTCCAAACAGTGCTTCAGGTTCCTAACAGGATTGAGAAAGACACAAAAATCTTAAAATCTATTTTTCGAAATGTTGACCCCTTAGGTATTCCAAAATTTCTGGCTAACTAATTCGTCTTTGTATTGTTATAATGCATATTATACATGTAATATAATTATATATAGCATTTTCACGTCAAATTGGAGGTTTTCCATTTCAAATTGGAGGTTTTACACATCAATTTGGAGGTTTTACACATTTTTTACACAATTTGGAGGTTTTACATTTCAAATTGGAGGTTTTACATTTCAAATTGGAGGTTTTCCATATCAAATTGGAGGTTGACGGAAATACATGATTTAATTCTGGGAAATTAGCGAGTGAAACGTAACATTCAACAAGTAAGAATGAACATAATGAACGGAAAAGAATGAATAATTTTTCAACATAAGTCTCTCCCTGCAGCAGCAGCTGTCAGGTCTATCATCATTCTCATAACATAATTTGTGCAGTCCGATGTGGTGACAGTTGCAACGCTTCGGGTTATCATGTCACACAGGTCGTGGTTTGTTTGGGGCTCACTGAGGATTTGTCTTGCTGACAACTTGATTTATGAAAAGCAGTGCTCCACTGGATTCAAGTTGGGTGAGTAGAGGGGCAGATATTTCACGTTAAACCCCAATTTGAAATGGAAAACCTCCAATTTGAAATGTATAACCTCCAATTTGAAATGTAAAACCTTCAAATTGACGTGCAAAACCTCCAAATTGATGTGTAAAACCTCCAATTTGAAATGGAAAACCTCCAATTTGACGTGAAAATGCTATAAATCTTAATCTATAGGTTCATAATAATATGCTTTTTGGTGGAAAATGACCGTATTTTCTATGAATTTTGACATTTCTCCCTGAGAGGGGAAAACAATAGATCATGGATAAGCCCATTGTTTCTCTGAATAAACAGCATTTTTTTCTACAAAAAAAATCTCCTATCGCACGTTATGTATTGTAGTATTCTTGAGAACCTTGCTTCATAGCTACAGATGTGTTTAAATCAGAGATTCTGGTGAATTACGGGTAGTAATTCTATTTACCTTCATTTTTAAATTTATTAATGAGTATACGTACCATCACGTTCTTATAACCTATAATTCTTATAAGAATGTACCATTTATGTACCTGCATTTTTTTTAAATCTCTCTTTCGCACATCTCTCGAAAGTTAATATTTTTGAAAACGAAATTTACATGTACTAGTTTTTTTAACCTCAACCTGCCCTCAAAACGTGGAGGGGACACACCATTAAAAAGTAATTAATCAAATTTTAATGGGGAGGACTCACCCGACGCAGGCTCTGGAGATAGGTAAGGGAAGATTAGAAAGGCGGGGGGGGGGGGGGGGGTGAAAGAGAGAGATGAAGGGAACTGCCCCAGTACGACCACCAATTCAGATTTGAGCCGAGCAGGATACGGGTGGTGACACCGCGGAGTGCACCTGCCGAAATGCCCAACTCGAGTAACTACGTCGTTTTGTGGCTTTTCCAGCAGCAAACCCCTCGCCATGACAAGGTCTTAGCCATGTCTTTGATGTTGTTGGGTCCTTTTACGGGTTTTCTCAAGTTGCCTGTAACTTATTAAAAAACTGATATCGTATCATGTTCCGTTGAAGAAGAATGCATGTACAATTACTCGTATTATCATAGGGGACTAATTCTGACTTCTCTTGCGGTATTAACATGAGCATAACTTTCATCCTGGATTTCATCGGTCCGTTAAATACGGTTTTGCTCAAAGAGCTTGAATGAATATTCAGATCGTAATCTCGGCTGTTTAGTTAGTTGGCTTCTGTCATTTCTCGCACTTTCACATGAAGTTCCGTTTCGTCTGTCATACCTCAAGCTGAGCACACGTAGCGCTCAATGAATATTACCTACTCATAGTAATGATGGTGGTGCTTACTGTTCAGATTACGCACTTCACCGTTGGTGGATTATTAGATTCCTACAGTAATTAACTAACGCTGAAGTGCGTTTACTAATGAATGCACTAAGCTAATGAAAGCGATACGTAATTATGTATGGGAGGAAGGGACTTATTATCCCATATTCCTGGTGTATAACCTGGTGATGTACAGGTGTGAAATTGATCTAATTTAATGGTTTTATTCATAAAACGGCACGTATAAAAATGGACACCTAGTTGTTTTGCGAGAACAGCATAGTTGTGAATCGTACCGTCCATAATGATACAAGGCTTACAAGCTTACAAGCTTCTTCCTTTTTTCAAAACTGAATAAAACGCATTGTATGAATCAAAAAGTTTTAATTAGGTTTTTATAATGTAGATACACTATTGAAATTTTGTTTTACAAAGTTTTGAAGATAAAATCTCTCAGGTTATGTACTGTCCCCTATTCTCAATTCATTGAATATGCCGATTTCTGGCGTTTGTAGGCTCTTTCAAGCATAGCAGGCGTTATGTTGGAAATTCCTTCCTCGATGTTGTTCCTTAAATCTTAAAGGATCGATGGCTGTTTTGAGGGAACACTTTCCAAATTGCCTAATCTCAATCAGGTACGATTTGCAGTGGCAGGATCTCGCAATTCGTCCCCTTGTGATTCTTTTTCTGTAGGGTTTTTTGAAATCCCTTTTTTATATGAACCGTCCAAGGAACAAAAAAAACAGCCATCCAGGAGTGAATTTCCAACATAATTCCTACTATGCTTGAAAGAGTCATGACAATCGCCAGAAATCACTCAATGAATTGAGAATGGTGAACTTCACCTAAGGGATTTTATCTTCAAAAATATGTAAAACAAAACTATAATAGTGTATCAACGTTGTAAAAACCAAATTAAAACTGTTGGACTCATACAATCACCAGGACCTCCCCAGGTTTCAAGATGTATTTGGATAGGTAGAAATAATTCAAGGTTTTCACGATCATGTTCTTAACACTTGCCTGTGAGTAGTCAGAAACACGTTAGTGAATCTCTCCTGTGCTTCCTGTCATTGTCGATAGACAAATTTCATGATTCCCAGTCACGTACCGATCACTTGTATACAAGAGAAAGAATCGCTGTTTCGATGATTTTAACGTTCATTCTTGACTTTTTCAAAAAATCGATGGCGAAAACAAGCTTTTGAAGTGGTCGTTTCTCTCGAGCACACAATCGAATTTCGATGATTTCAATGTTCATTCTCGACTTTTTCAAACAATCGAAGGTGAAAACAAGCCTTTGAAGTGGCCGTTTCTCTCGAGCAAACCAACGAATTTTGATGATTTCAACGTTCATTCTCGGCTTTTTCAGACAATCTTTCTTTGTATATTGAAAACAAGCCATGAAGTGGCCGTTTTTCTCGATTAAGCCAACAAGTTTCGATGAATTAAATGGTGATTCTCGACTTTATCCAAGAATCGAAGTCTCTGTTGTGCCTGTCATGAAATGTTTGTAACGGGCAAAACTATTCGAAGTTATTCTTCGATTTCGGTTAAATATCTAGGAATCAAGCGAATTGGGTTGCAGATGGTCCCCTATGAAAGTAATCACCCTCTGACTGATAGCCACTTCTACTGTTCCCATCCAATTTCGATGAAATGTTCAGGAATTCAACGGATTTGAGTGTAGGTGAAAATTATCACCCCGGACTGATAGCTACTTACAGATTGGTGTTTTGAGATAAGCTACCATATTTCCAATGCTTTTGATTTATTATTTTCAATAATGAACCTTTGGAATCTACCAAGAAAACATTTTTCTTAACCCCCCTCAAAATTTGTTGGTTTACGTTTCAAGGTACCTACGTAGAATCCAAAAATCGAATAAAAATTTGGCCGTCCGTCCGCCGTACGCGGCACTTTCCTCAGTTAGCATTGACCGATTTTGATGAAATTTGGTATGTGGGATCCCTTCGGAGTCTAGTTGTGCCCCAAAGCTTTTGGTTGATGTGGGTAACTTCTAAGGGTTGAAAAATAAGGATTTTAGTTTTGAAAACGCCCTAACTCAACAAATGTTGATATAAAGGCATTGTTTTTCCATCAATTTGAGATAGTATTAAATTTTTAGAATTTCTAGAGACTACGCGGAGCCCTGTAGGACAAACCGTTCGCTCCCTAAGAGACCTCAAGGGTTGGACTTACGATAAATAAAAATTAAAAAAAGGGTGAATCGCAAAAGAGGCCTAATGTTCGATCAAATATCAGCTGACTGAAATGCGATCGATGTTTGTTTTTCTTCATGTTGGTTGGTGGTAACAATGGCGAAGCCTTGTTCTTTGCAGACGAATTTTTTTTCGGGGAATCTCTGGACACCTTGTATCAGCAGTTGAAGAGCTCTGTAATATTTACCTATCTGCTTGAAATCATATCTTCAATGATTAGTCAAATAGGTTTTTTAGTAGACACGAATGATTGCTCTCACATTAATTTGAAATAATCACAAAATGTCCAACAATATATAGGTACCTACTTATTTAAAAATATCGTAGTTAAAAAAATAACATTAAACTGAATAAACCCACGGTACCCACCTGTTATCTGGATGGAACTTTGTACATTCAGGGCATTACTTATTAAATTAGTAATTCAAATGAAATTAAATTAGGTAATTCAAATGAAAATTTTGCAAGGGAGCTCTGTTGTAGGTGTGAGTGACGAGTTTCATGAGATCTAGCGGGCAACGCTTGAACTATTGTCCCCGTCTGGGGGTTGAAGTTAGTTCGGGGAGCCGTCAAGAGAGCGCATGACCAGCGCTCTCCGTTCAACTCGTGTTCCCGCCTCGTAAGCCACATCATATCCCACACGGGTTGAAGAGGTAACATCATTCAGGAATAAAGGATAATCATCTTGTGGAACATCAAGTTTTGAGAAGGTGAACTTTGCATAATTATTGTAACATACCATGTGGTACAAGAATCAATTACGGGAATGAAAACGCAGCAAATTATTACACAATGGTTTATTATTTTTCTATTCAGATCTGTACAGAAAAACCAACAATTTGAACGGAGATTAGGCTTATTTTTGCCGTGAACAGTCTTTTGCGATTCACACTCGTGCTCCTGATTTATTAAAAGCCCAACCCCTGATTTATTAAAAGCCCAACCCACAGAGTAATGGAGACAACCTCATGGCCCAACCTCATTGGGAGGGAACGGTTTGTACTACCTAGCTCTGGGTGGTCTCATCCGATTCTAAGAATTCTAGTTTAAATTGATGAAAAAAACAATGACTTTATATTATTAGACACTAACCAGAAGCTTTGCAGCGCAACTAGACCCCAAATGGAGCCCATAAGCCAAATTTCATCAAAATTGGTCCATAGTGATAAAAAGTGCCGAGCACGACGGTTTTTTCCCCATTTTCAGATTCTGCGTATCTACCTTGAAACATAAATCATAAAAATTGGTGGGGGGGGGGAGTTAACGATTTGTTTTCATTCACAATTCCAAAGGTTCATAATTTAAATTAATTAACCGAAATAAAAACACTTACTTCTTCAATGCTATGGTGGTAGAATTTCTTAACGGGGTCGAACGCCTTCACAAATCAGCTAAAGCGTAGGTACCTGGTTCATTTTTTTTTTCGGTTCAAAACACTTTTGGGTTTTGGTGATTTTATTCAGAAATTCTATGGGGTTTTCAATAAATTAATGTTGATGATTGGCAGTACCTCGGTATGTTATACTGAACGGCCTCAACTTCCCAATCAGTACCCAATCAGTTTTAGACCTTCTTGAACGATTCTGGTTTCGTGTCAGTCAGTTGTGTGTGAAATTTTGTCACGAAATCCTGGTAACGGACAAAGATATTCGAAGTTACTGCCCAATTTCGATGACATTTTCAGGGATTGTGCGGGTTGGCGTGTTATTGGTCAAATATGGAAATCATCGCCCTCGGGCCGATGGTTGCCTCTGCGTATGTAGCCATAACTTCTGCATTTTCCATCAGAATTCTATGAGGATTGTGCAAGGTGTTCTATGAGGTTTTTTTTCATCGGATCACCTACTCAAGTGGAGTATGATAACGAAGATCCTATGAGCCTTACCCGCTTTATGGACGTTTTGGTTGATTGTTTTGAGTAACCTGTTGATGCGCCGTGTGTATGCAAAGCCATCAAGACACCTCAGTCTTGAAGGAAGGGAAGACGCTGTGCGCCGTAATCCTCTCCAATAGGTTAGTTGGGTATTATTTCGGAGGTTTGAAAAATAAGTGGTCATGTGATGGATGTTAAGAAGCATGCAGTTTGTCATATTATATCGTGATTGATAATTATTTTTTTGCAACTGAATAATAACATACTACGGGCGAGAGAATTGAAAAAGGTGATCTAATGTTTAATGATGGCCATGTTGCACGCCTCGAGAAACAATGTAACATGTTTTTAAAAAACCATAAATTGTGGGAGATTGCGATTGAGATGCTAGCTACTTTCAATTACTTCTTACTTCAATACAATGTGTTCCTACATCATTCTTCGAATGTTATCTCCTCCTCCTATCTCTCTTCCTATCAAACAAGGAAAAACCGAGATTTTGTCTACTGATTTTCGTTGTAAACTTTGACTATTTTTCTTGTGTTTTAAAGTTTTTTTTATTCAGTTAAAATCATCCTCGAAACACAGTAACAAGTACAGAAGGAATACACAAGTACAGTAACGGATTTTAAGCTTTTTCTGGCTCCAGATGACCACGACTTGAGACCTAACAATAATCCACAACGAGCGCGAAGGGTTCATTTCTTAGAACACAAGCTTCCTTAGAGTGATTAACAGACATTCAAACTGATAGTATGGATAAAACTGTTTCAAAATGTAAATGTAATTTTGAACGTGCATGTCATTTATGACGAGTACATCAACTCTACATGCATTTTTTTCCATATCTAACTAGGCTTTCACACTGGCAACTAGTTTGGACAAATATTTGGTTGTCCCTTGACACATGAAACTGGGTTCATAACTCCCACGGTTCCTCCTTCGGGTTTTCAGGTGTTTAAAAGCCAGCCAAAACTATTGAATATATTTTTTTTAAACTTTATTATTTAAAGGAAATAGTACTGTTAGGAATACAGATGAATACAGTAAGGCAAAGCCCTAATTAACGTGACACTTGAGGTTAGGTGCGATTCATCAATCGACCTACTAGATATTTTTTAGAATCAATATTTTTTTTAGAGAAAATTAATTATTTTTGCGGATGTTATTCCATAGTGAGTTGAACCTTCAATAATAATATTGATCAATGATTTTTGAGTCATGCAAACACTAATATAATACGAGTAGGTACATTATAATGGGAAGTTGGTCGAATTTTAAGTGGACTGTGTTTATTTTATTTTTATTTTTATACTACGGCTATGAGGAAAATATTAAGAGATGGAGAACAGTCAACATAATATTCATGAACGGATAATGAAAAAATCCTCGCAGCCTCTTCGTGTTTGATGAGCCTGCGACGAAGGGGAGGGGTAAATCAGTCGTAATTTTGGAAGTGTAAATAGTGTTTGTCGTGGGAACGGTGTGCAGCTGTTCCTATATACAGAGGGAAAACACTCTTCTTTTTAATTGAGCTGAAGGAAATACGAGTAAATAAATAAGTGAACTCGTAAATGACTCAATTCATAAGGAAGCTACTTAACCCTTTAAGGGCTCATGTCTCCCTCAGATATTTCATAGCCTTGCCACGAGGAAAAAAAAAGTGCTAGCCGACGAAAACTGTGGCCATGTCTTCGTCCATAGCGTAACTTTCCAGATTAGCGTTATTCTTACATTTGAACATCCATAAACACAATTTGGGCTCATGGCACAACTCAGCTGCGAAGCCGGTGGGTTTTATAACGCCCCATTACGGTGTTCTTCCACCTATCTGTCAACACCTTTTTCATTCAGCTTCAATAACTTCTGTACTTGCAAAATATCATTCCCAAATGCGTTGAAAGTCGTCTAGATGTAATATTTTTAGCTATAAAACCCAGTGTCCTTCAGGATAAACCAAACCTTTTTCGTGCTTTCAAGTTCGTCATTCTCAGGGGTTAGTTCTCGGAGAAGGGTCTAGTGTATCCTGGAGGATACGAACATATTTTCACTTGATATCTGCGAAAAATCGCTCATTGTAGTCACAATGTCTTGAAATGAGAATAAATTCAGGTTAAAAATTCCTGGTTTATTTGAGGTGATATTCTGATTGACAGTAGGAGTAGTTTTAGGAGTCGAGTTTAACAAGTGAGTTCTGGGTGAATCGAATGTAACCTATTTTATAAATCACCCGGGTGAGATTATCTTGAGAGTTGTGTGAAATTTTCCAGGTTGCATCCCAAAATGAGATTATGCCACTCGAAATGAATATGTGCGATTACTAAAATTTTGGTGCACATCACATTCTGAACTCTTTTCAATTATTGCTGTTGTTATTACAACGATTGAGGTCAAATGGGTGAATTCCAGCAAATTAAAATTTATTCCATTTGAAATGATAAGCCAGTGACTCAATAATCATTAATCAATAATTATCATTAGAACCTTTCCGTTTACTTATTTGTTTGTTTGTTTGTTAGAACCTTGGTTATGATCCCTGGCAATCCCCCACTACTGGGAAAGTACCATGGAAGTATTTGATATTTTGCTTCTGAGTCTACCAAGGTAGCGGAAGCTTTGTTTTCACTTCTCAAGGTTGAAAAAAAAAGTTCTCCAAAATCAAAATTTTCACTTTTACTTACCTTTCTGAACAATTTTGGTTCCGTGTTTGTCTGTCCGTGTGTCATGAAGTCCTTGTAACGAGTATAACTATACGAAATTATTTTCCGATTATCAGGAATTGTGAGGGTTGGCGTGTAGACGGTCCCCTATGAAAATCATCACCCCCGGACTGATATTAGCCGCAGAGCATGCGCGAACGTGAATTCCTTGTAACAGCCATAACTTCCACATTTTTCATCCGATTTCGATTAAATTTTCAGGGATTAGGTTGTAGATGGTCCCCAATGAAAATCAAGGCCTTAAAATTGACAGTAGCCTTTGCGTATGCGCATATGTATAAACCTTGTTACAGCCATAACACTCACATTTTGGTTTATTATTTTCAATAATAAGCCTTTGGAATCGAGCAAGAAAAAAAAAAATTTTAACCCCCCCTCAAAATTTGATGTTTTACGTTTCAAGGTACGTAGAATCCGAAAATCGAATAAAAAAATTTCCGTCCGTCCGCCGTACGCCGTACGCCGTCCGCCGTCCGCCGTCCGCCGTACGCGGCACTTTTCTTAGCAACACTGGACCGATTTGGTTCAAATTTGATATATGGGCTCCATTTGGGGTCTAGTTGTGCCGCGAAGCTTTTGGTTGATGTAGGTCACTTCTAAGGGGTGAAAATTAAGGGTTGAAATTTTCAAGAGTGCCCTAGCTCGAAAACTCTCGAAATAAAGGTATCGTTTTTCCACCAATTTTAAATAGTACAGAATTTTTAAAAAATTTTGAGACCACCCGGAGCTCTGTAGGACAAACCGTTCGGTACCTACGAGTATTTGAAGGTTTTCCTTCGATAAAACAGAATCATGAGTGTGAATCGCAAAAGAGGTCTAATCGCCGTTCAAATTTTATCTGACTAAAATGCGATCGCTGTTCATTTCTTCGATTTGTATACAGTTTTGCCTTCTGCGTAACCAGTAATCAAATTTCCATATCAAGCTTTCTATTTTTCGAATCGAGTGTGAAGCGTTTAGTTCTTTCTAATAAACTTGATTGTGAAGGTGTGAAGCCATTATAGTGTGGTAGGTAGTACCTACCAATAGGTAGGTGTGGTAGGTAAAAAAAATTGGTAGGTAAAACAATGTTTGTAGGTAAAAAATGCTGAAAATCATTGCTCACTGATCAGATCACTGATCAGCTGAGTGAGCTCCGAAGCCATTTACAATGCTATTGAATGGAAATGCTCTTCCAGGCGTCTCCAGCATTCGAGGAGATCTTCTTCACTCCTCACATCACTGATCAGCTGAGTGAGCTCCAAAGCCATTATCAATCCTATTGAATGGAGGTGCTCTTCCAGGCGTCTCCAGCATTCGAGGAGATCTTCTTCACTCCTCACATCACTGATCAGCTGAGTGAGCTCGAAAGCCATTTTCAATCCTATTGAATGGAAGTGCTCTTCCAGGCGTCTTCAGCATTCGAGGAGATCTTCACTCTTCAGATCACTGATCAGCTGAGTGAGCTCCGGTCATTTTCAATCCTATTGAACGCAGGAAGCTGAAATGTGAGAGGGAAGGTCAAGGGAGAATACAGATAGTGGTAGGTGCTATTGATGGAGAACCAGTGATCTATACAGAAGGATGATCTATACAGAAAATAATAAACCTTTGAGCAATGATTTGCAGCGTTTTTCATCCGAATTTGATAGAATTTTCTTGGATTGTTCATATTGGCATGTAGATGGTCCCCTATGGGGGTAGTGGAAGTTACTTAGAGATTGATATTTTGAGATTAACTACTATGCATCGGATCATCTATATAATCGGGTTATGGATACGAGAAAGCAATGTGCTACACCTACTTGGCAGACTTTTTTAGTACCTCTTACCATTGTTATGATCCCTGACAATCCCTCACTACTGAGAAAGTATCATGGAATTATTTGATATTTTTTTAGTACTTCTTACCACTAAAGGTGCGGGAAGTTCCTCCTCCTACCTTATAGATTAGCCAAAAAAGGTAGACAACAACAAGAATTGGCAGTCATAAAATGGATGCATAATATTTTCCGTATTCTATTCAATTCTATTGGATTAATTCATGAATTTATTACACGATTTTCAATGAAATCATTCTATTTTAAGTTTATTCTCAGTGTCTGTCCATCCATGAAGGTCCAATGTATACCGTGGATGTGAATGTGGTACTTCGACAGAAGTCAGATGTATCCTCCAGGATACAAACTCAAATTTGCATTTTAAAAATGCTAAACATTATTTTTTGATAAAATAGAGCTACTACGACTCCTCTAAAGCTAAACTGCACAACATATCCCATTTTCAATCACAATCTCCGACTCAGACCTTAAAGTTTCAAATTTTTTGAGTAGCGCACACGTAAGATACACACTGATGAAGAGAAGAGAGATGGACTTGTCGTTCAGAGGGAGACGAACGGACGAGACAGGTTTATTACTCCGAGAAATTAGTGTTTCTCCAGGGATTAAACCTTTGTCATTCATAGGTATATTCAGCGTAAATATGTTACAAAATCATCAACACGTTTTTTAACCGAAATTGTTTTATTCGTGTGAATGTACCTTTTAGCAATTTTTTCCTCTCATTGTACCTCTTGTACAGTTATGTCCTGAGCACTTGAGCAGACTTGATGGATGTCTGAGCGAATTATTATTTATACATTCAGAGTTGGGAGGGAGTGGTAGGTACTTCTCATTGCGCCCCATGACTCAGGGCTCCGACAAAGATGAATGCCTTCTTTATAATACACCTTAAAGAAATATTGTTGGCCAGCCTCAACGTCATAGCATTCTGACTCGACAAAATCACTTTGATCAGAAGATTCAACAGTAAATCGCATTCCTCTATCACGATCCGCAAACTCGTCTTTTATCTTCTAAATGGAGCTAGAACTCGTATTACTTGTCAATTAAAAGTATACGTAATATACACCCTACAGCGCCAACTTGGGATTTTAAAATCAAAATCAGTCACACAAATAGTAATACAGTTAGAGGAATTCCGGTGTGTCGGAATTTTGCATTTCCGATTGCATAGTAGAATTCAGCATCCTTCAAAACAGAAAATACGTAAATCGACCCAACAAGGCACTTTATGTCAACTGATTGAGAATGAGATTCTCTGGAATTATCAACTCATTTTATGCCGAGCTTTCGGTACATTTATTACCTTCTTCAGGGCTCGAAGGTGTAAATTAGTTCACTGAGTAAAACTTCCTTTGAGCCCTGAAAAAAATGATAAATTTACCGAAGGCTCGGCAAAGAAGGATTTATAATTCCAGTGGACCCCATTCCCAATCAGTTGACGTAGTCTCCTTCAAAAGCTGCCCTTAAAATATGCTAGAATGATCCCTCATAATATGCTAGAAGGAATGAGAAGATTCAGCGATAGCCTCCTCTTCTGAATTTCCTACAGTAAAATTTCCAGATTTAACTCAAATTTTTAGGGTAGTTTGATGTTGGTCCCAAGATGATCAGTGTTCTTAGTCTACACAACAGTTTTAATTCCTTCAGTCAACATCAATGACAAGGTGGACACTTCATAGTTTCAAACTTCCAGAGGTTTTGTTTCTCACAAATTCCTTGTAACAGCCATAAATTCCACATTTCCCATCCGATTTCGATGAAATTATCAAGGATCATGAAAATTGAAGTGTAGACGGTCCCTTATGAAAATCATCATCCCTGGACTGATAGTAGCTGCTGCCCATGTGCAAACGTAAATTCCTTGTAACAGCCGTAACTTCCACATTTTCCATCTGATTTCGATGAAATTTTCCGAGATCGTGCGGATTGGGTTGTAGATGATCCCTATGTGGGTATTGCAAGTGATGTTTTGAGATTAATCACTCTGCATCGTATAATCTATACAATCGGGTTATGGAAGCTATGTGCCACACCCACTTGGCAGAACTTTTTTTTTGTTCTTCAAGCTGCTCGGGGAGCTTTCTCAGTTGACGAACAGTGTTTTTGCAAAACCTAGATATGGCACGACGAGTGAGCCGATCTTCCTGATTCTTGCTGACATTTTGGGATTCATCTCCCATCTCGATTCTTCCTTATTGAATGGTAAAAGTGGTCTTCAGCCTCCTTTCCGATTCTTCGTAGCCCCAAAGAAAATGTCTGTCGTAGGTTTTAAAGTTGTCACCGGATCCAGGATCCAGGTTGAGCTGCCGTCATATGGAAAGTTGTTCCACTCTCGTCGTTCACCTTGTGGGAAGGCGGTTGGGGAACCGCGAACTCCCATGGTGGGGGGGAGCTATGCCCTCAACCGAGTCAGTGTGCTTCTTGCCGCGCTTGGGGATGTCGTCCGACCGTACGGGTCTCCCATAGCAATCAGGACAACCCTTATTATTTGTCAATATTTATTCCTGTTAGCAGAGGTTTTTCTATGTTCCGCACGCCAGTTTTACGTCGTTGGTATCAATCATAAAATAATCCGTCTTATGTAGATGAGGGAGTGCGACAGTGAGAGTTGGGTTCATTCCGTTATGGGCGTACTGAAGTGGAGGAAGTCGTCTCAGGATTCGACTTCGTCTGTTAATCAGAATCAACAGCACCTGCAGCAACAGCAGCAGCAGCAACATCCACATTTGCAACATCAGCTTAGCTACCAGGTATGCTCATTTAACCAGTCAAGGTGCTCAAAACCCTTTCACGCAGATCTCCAGCTTGATTACTGGTTGCCAGGTGCGACATTTTTCCTTTTTCTACAAGTATCTGGCTTTCTCCTTTTATCTCTCTGCGCTGAATCGAGTTTTCTTAATTTGCCAAGCTCTGAAGTCACTTGCACGTAGTTACCAACTAAGTAACTGCCTGTTAAGTGCCACCAACTGCCATTTTGTTACCATGGCATCAAGTTTAACAAAACAACAACAAGAGTATCTTTCATTTTTCGTCCAATTCGCCAAAGAATATTATGTTTTTGGCTCACTCCCTGCTATTTATTTCTCTAGTACACCAATGCTCTTGAGTCAGATAACCGATGTTTTATTATAACTCTTTGCTAACTGTTTCGAACAATACCCTTACCTTAATGTTACAGTAAACTAATAACCTTTATTGCAATTGCCTACACGTATCCTGTGTTGGGTTTTATCAAAAATTTGTTTTTGGCGATGTATCATATTAATTCTAATTATCCTAATTTTTAGATATAATTTTAAAATAATTAATCGATAATTTCAAATCATTGTTAGCATTACTGTAATGCAGATACCTAATACTTTCATGTAAGCAAAGATACCTCCATTGCCGTCTTAATTTGAGGGAAATTTAACTGAGAAACTCACTGTGGCTCTCATTTACTAGCTACGAGTACCACTGGTGGGATGTCAAACTCTGACAACCCTAGAAAATGTAACTTATTCCGTATAAGGTGCAATATTATTTTCTGCTGGAAATTATACAGCACTAGTAACTTGATAGATGTGATGTACGTACAGATGCATGATCCAATGTCTGCCTCATTCGTAATCATATCTAATCAGCTGACGTTAGTTTTATTACTAATCGTGCTTTGCGAACTTGATAAAACATTGACGAGGTCACAAAGAAATGAAAAATTTTCAATTGTTTTATAATGATAATTCGATTGTTAAAGAAAAAACAACGTTGTGCTCATTTAGTTAAGTATAGTGTGACAACTTGGCAGAAGGAACGTGATTGTGAACGTGACTTGAGGTATTCGTAACAATTCAAAGCAGCATAATGAAGTCAGCTGGCAAAATTAGCGAAACCTGCCACTTTTTGCGTTTTGCCGCATTTTGAATATTTTTGGTTTCATGTTTTCAGGGGTCTTCATTTCCTCGTTTTTGAAAAACTATATTAAATTTTGATAACATGTATATTACATCTAATGCGAGTATTTTAATCGTGGGTATATTGACTGTGGAGGAAAAATGAGCTGACTATGTGAGGACTCAATGTAATAAACTGCGTATGACAACGCTTCAGTATCTTGAAGTAGGTATCTTCTGACCTTTACTACTGCATTCATCTTTTATAGGATGCATCCAATTTAGCGGAACTTTTTTGTAGCCCACCACACCTGTAGGTTATAGCTAATCGTAGGGAATCTGAACGGGAGAAACGTACTCCTCATGAAGGAACGAATGATCTGAACGAACCTCGAGGAAACTCTAGACTCTTCTTTAGAAGTTGTCAGACTACCTCCTTGAGCCCAACGGCAACGCTCATCCGATCCTACTTGGATCCTATGAATGAGCAAGTCCCTTGTAACGGTCGACTATACCTCTTTCGCCGGTTCAACTCAGGTCCCAGCTTACTGCGCTGAGACACCATACCTGATGTGGGTGTATAACTCTCCATGCATAGGATATTTTGGCGCTTTGTTGACCGCATTTCGACGCTAACGTGCTTGAGCTATTTCCTCTTAGCTATTCAGCATGTTCGAGGTTATCAAGCTTAGGAGGAAACTACACTTTTTCGTACTCCATTACTTTTTAATAATAATGTGCGTTATTAGGTTCATCCTCCTCATATCATCTTGCCACCACAGTTAACTAGGTTTCTTTGAAATCCAAATTAGCTATCCTACTTAAATAATTCAAAACATCATTTCTTAAAACGTCGCATCATCCAAAAACCTCGTTAACGCGTGCGAACCACAGGTTTGGAACGATGCTCGTCACTTCTTCCCGTTCACACTAGAGAACCGAAATCTTGAATTTATCATGAAAAATGCTGTACCCAAGTCCCGCCCACACGTGAGAAACACGTTCTCTGCATAGTGCCAATAATTTACACGTGTGGAGAAGACTTGCAAGGCATCAAGGTGAAGAATATCAAGTATTCTTGAAGTAACAGAATAGCGTTTAAAAGTACTTTATTTCTATCTTCACAAAGTGGGTCAACTTGCCTTGAGCGGATGGCATTTTGAAATTCGTGAGGGTGATCTTGTTGCCGAGTTGCACACCGCAAAATGTCAAGTTCATCCATCTAATGTGTTGATTTTATTCAAACAGGAATATTAAATAAGTCTCCCCTTCACCCAGGAGATCTATACTGGTCTGCAGCCCTCCGTGATGGCAAAGGAGCAAGAATAATCTGAAAACCAAATTAGAATTTGCGTGGTTTTCCTCCTTTTTATGAGCGACCTTTCCTTTTAAAACTACCTCTGTAGAAACATACCCTACTACTGAAAGAGTTGGATCTTGAATACAACTTTCGTAAATTCTTCTCTTACTCATACTCAGATATATCAGCTTTGGACAAACTAGCTATTATTTAACGATTTTACGTGTATTTATCGCTATCACCATTTGTAATCAGTCGTAGGTAAGTCTCCCAATAATGTCGATTCTCAATTCATATGTACCTTATCATTTTCCGAAGAACAATGGTGGATCACACGTTTTCGTACTCCTCCAATATTTTGGTAGTGAGAACGACTCAAGACTTACTACCACCAAAGATTCTCAAGTTCAGTCCACACATATGGTGTCCACGTATAATATGGTGATTCGGATGTGATGTTGATGTGGAGTCATAATATGACTGCACAATTACTATGGTGCACAATTACTTCTGTCCAAAGTCCTGTAGGTACAGAGTTTGTCACGATCAAACAAAATTGTGGTGATGTGCTGTTGGTCTAAGTGACCACTATTTTCGGAATTCCTGGTCAACAGTTACTGTGTTTTGGAGAGCCAATTGCTGCCCCACTGGTATCCGTTGGAATCAGAAGGTATATCCAAGAGTTCGTCCAACTCCTTCCCTGAAGAAGCCTGATAGCGAATACTGCGTATGAACCTAGCCTAAATCCTTATCAGATTTAGGAATATTATTGCTGGTGGTATGGGATTGTTGAGATCTCAATTCCAAATTCGGGTAGGTTTTTTTTTTTGGATCGTGAGATTCAAATCCGTTTTACCCACAGAGATAAGCTACTACCAACGGACGTAATTTTGATTTATTATTTTCAATAATGACCAAGCATCATCCTCCTGAAATACCAAAAGCAGGACAGAGGACAGACACCTCCAGAGTGGGAGGTGTCTTCCACCTAAGCGTCCTTCCTGGATAAGGACAGGCCCTGATCCTAGAAGAATTCAACCCTTCCAGACCAATATGCTCTCTACTTGGCCAGTCTATGTGCAAATTATCATTACAAAAAATTTGAATTATTGTTCCTCGTTTCCCTTTGCCAGTTGCCTACTTTAAACTTGAAAACTAGGTTTTTTTTCATTAAAAATCTTCACAGTTTATCAGAAGGAAAAGCAACTTAAAATTTGATTATTGGAAATTGTTATATGACGTCCACTGCTCAGTTCCTCTCAACGTCCAATAATCAAATTCACTCCTTCAAATTGGAATGGGGACGTTATTAACTGTCTCAACCAGTCCATAAATACAGGGTGTCCCCGAAAACGTTCCTCCCCCTGCTAAAATCGTCCAGGTAGTGGTAAAAAACAAAAATTTTTTTTGAATCTTCATAATTTTCCCCAAGGATCTCAAATATGACCACGGTGCGCATTGCGCACGTGCGCAATCGTGCGCAACGCACACCAACTTCGTTTTTTCAAATGAGACCCCCCATTTTTTATTGCAGATTCGGATTCTACGTGAAATTTCATGAACATTTCACCCCTCAACCGATTTTTTTCGTTGCGCGCAACCCGCTCAGTGCGCGCTCAAAGATGCGCAACCGCAAGGTTGTGTCAAAATGTGCATGTACGAAGTACCTAAGTGTGATACATGATATTTTAGTATTTTTTTACGCTGAATCACGTGGTGATGTTAGTTTCTTGATTTTACTGGTATTTTATCAAATGATCGACGAAAAATGAACTTTTTTAAAAGGAAAATTGCATTTTTTAAGGGCAAAACCACCCTGTCCACTTAAAAACTTTTTTCCAAGATAATCGAAAAAAGATTTTCAAGTAGACAGGACTGGTTTTTCACGAGAAATTACAAGTAGAGATTCCTTGTGAAATTACTAGTGAAGAGTCCAGTGTGATAAACAATCGTTAACTGGGGGTCAAGGAATTTTTCGCGGCACTTTTTTTATCACAATAAATGCAACGCTGCAACCAGTAAACAAAATCATAGCTACATATCGGTAGCCATGAAGCAAGGTTCTCTAGAATACTGCAATAAATTACGTGCGATCGGAGAGTTTTTTTTTTAAATGTCAAAACATGAATTTCAATTTTTTAACAAGGATGAAGTTAACGGATGGGCACAGCAGATGCGTAATGAGTGAAAATGCAATTTTCCTTTTAAAAAAGTTCATTTTTCGTCGATCATTTGATAAAATACCAGTAAAATCAAGAAACTAACGTCACCACGTGATTCAGCGTAAAAAAATACTAAAATATCATGTATCACACTTAGGTACTTCGTACATGCACATTTTGACACAACCTTGCGGTTGCGCATCTTTGAGCGCGCACTGAGCGGGTTGCGCGCAACGAAAAAAATCGGTTGAGGGGTGAAATGTTCATGAAATTTCACGTAGAATCCGAATCTGCAATAAAAAATGGGAGGTCTCATTTGAAAAAACGAAGTTGGTGTGCGTTGCGCACGATTGCGCACGTGCGCAATGCGCACCGTGGTCATATTTGAGATCCTTGGGAAAAATTATGAAGATTCAAAAAAAATTTTTGTTTTTTACCACTACCTGGACGATTTTAGCAGGGGGGGGAACGTTTTCGGGGACACCCTGTATATCTAGCAAGAAAACTCATGTGGTAACAAAATAGTCTAGAGAGAGGAGGATAGCAATTTGTCCTGAGTAAAATTCCTCTCGAGTCAGAACAATTTTATACAACTTCCTTAGTTCCTATGGTATACACCTACCAATGTATGTGGCTTTCACACTGAAGAGAGAAATGTTATCATTAAATGTAATGTAGGTTGTTGTTGTTGTTATGATGTCATTGTTGGGGAATGATTATTAAATTATTCCTCCTACTTGATTAAAAATTGTATCGTTCAGAGGGAGCAACATGGGTGGGACTGAATGCATCTCGACTTACTTTACCTACTTGCATTATCTCCATCCGCGACAACCCACATGATTGCGTCACTGGTATTGTCAGCCCGGAGAGCGACCATTTATTTGTTGTAATGGACGTTTTGAAATCCACGGCCGTCTTGTTCTTTGTAAAATAGGTGAGAGAAAGACGAAAGGGTAAACTCGATGACGCCTTCTCGTAGATCAGAGGTCTCTTTCCTCATTACCTCCAGCTCTACCTCACTTCTTGCCGCTCGTCACCAGGATTCTAGGCACCGACCACGGACCTCACGCCTCCGCCATCCTCATCCCTCCCACGCAATGGCGTTTGCGACACCGTAACATCCCTTTCCATTGTCTACACTGGAAATTTGTCGGAGCTCCGCGTAGGCTGGATTATGCCCGAACGGTGATGAAGGGGTCAGAAAGGAAGAAAAAATTACGAATGTAAAAAAAAAAAAAATCCATTGAAATAGAGAGGCTTAAAATTACTTTGGATGATGCTGAGCGAGGATTCAGAATTCATTATACTTCATTGTTGTTGGCTTCGTTAGTGTGATCTGTGCACGATGGGCATTGAATATTCAACTGGAATTTGTGATAATAACACACATTGTCTATATGAAAGATACACAAGGTGTGTATAATTTCATTCAAGCACAGAGAATGTATATATATCATGTCAAAAACTACACATATTTTCTAGCCTCGAAATGTTACACCTTCACCATTCAAAATTAATAAGCTAGGTAAATCCAATTCTGAAAGTAATTTAGGTCCATTTTAGCAATCAAATTTTCAACATATTGGAGGATTGGAAAGATGTGAAGAGAGTATATATTTAGAGTTCCATTTCTTAGGTTGGAAAAATTCTGTTCACAACAATGTACATTCCTTTCGCAGTTTACATTTTCCTATCACCTCGACATTAAAACAGCACTTATTGGAGACAATAAACTTATCCCAATTAGGTACTTTTTGCCAATAAAATACCGTTAAAAAACGTTTTATTTATCATATTATTACGGCTGTCGGTCACTCGTGACTCCAGGTTAGGTAATAATTTATTTTGTTGTTTTTGTTCATAACAGTAACATAATGACCGAAAATTCCGACAGAATTATTGCACCAAAACAATACCTAACGTGTTTTTTTATGGTCGAGTTCATTATTTTTGAAGCCTTCCTCGAAGAAGGAGTCCTAAAAGATTTCTCATATACGGAGATATGGTTATATATCATAAACTCCATAAATACGAGTTAAATATTTTTACTAAACTCCGTACTAAGATTGTTCTTCATGTAACTGTAATTACGGCTGGTTGATCTTCATTCGTATTTTCCCAGAATGATCAGCAAGTTTTGGATTCGTATCTTGACTTTGTTCAGATATCCTTGTTATTTTTTAGTAAAAGAGGTGTTATATTGTGGATTTGATCAATTGAACAGTTTACCAAATAATGTCAAGCAAATTGGGTTATGGTTACGATCGTGTTTAGAATCATCGCACGATGGCTCTGTCCGGAAGGTAGTTGCGATTGCCAGTTAAGTATGACGATTATTAATTTCATAGTCTTGGTACTAAGATTCCAGTCTTCACTCCACAAACGTAATATAATCTACACTATGATTTAAATGTTCGCCAACTTGGGGCAGGAATGTCGGACTGGTCGGGAATTACAATTTAATCAAGAATACTTGACGGCGAACACATCTGCAGCTTCCCACAGACTTAATTACGGCTGCCTACACCATGTTCCTTCCAACGTGACGACTGCCACATTTCTTGATATCGCGTGAATTAATACGTAATTCAGCAATATAACTGTAGCGAGCGGAAATGTTTGTTGTAACGTGCGACGCAAATGTAATTGTTGGCATAAACGTTTTTTCATTCAAAAGAAAGATTATTTCAAGTTGGGAAATCAGAAAATGAACTATTCAATCCATCGTTTCCACGCGAGACTGCTCCATTTCAAGTTGCACGAACGTTGTTTGGGCTCGTGAATAAGAACTCTTAATGTACTACCGGAAAGCTGGGAAATTTGATTGAAGGTTGATGATGATGAATGTTTTCAGCAAACACCCGCATTATATTAGATTAGAGCAGTACAAAAGAGAGATTTTGTAACTTCGTGATGTTATCAACGATTATTTCAGGAATTTTCACGATGATTCTGAAATACACTCGATTAATCCCTTATCAAAGTTACCAACTACCTGTTTCGATGATTTCCCTCAAGAGAACCACTATTTCAATAAAAATGGTTGTTGATTTAAATCCTATCACAAGTGAGTTAATACCTATTTTTCATTATCGTTTTTATGGATTGCTGCATTGACTGCTTGATAGAATCTGGGGCATTCATCAACGGCGTTTTTCAACGGTCGATCATTCAGAATGAAAAATTGCTTCAAATTCAAAATTAGTCTTCCATCAAAATTTTGGTGGTTAAAAGAAAGACTTGAATACTGGTTAATGTAACCGAAAGATAGATAATGTTGAACTTAGGACGCAGAGATGCTATCTGACGCTGAAAACCACATGTTCAACTATAATTTTGAAAAATATATAATTATGATATATAATAATTCCACTTTTTGGACGATTCTGGTCACTTCGAGAAAATGCAATTTTTCATGAAAATTAGGTAGAATAGAATTTTTTAATACAAAAAAGTACACTAAAAAAATTATATATATAGGTAATTACTAACAATTGTTCAAAATCTTCTTATTAATACAAGTGTTATACCACGACTGAAAAAATCCAGTAGGATTGGACAACTTCGGTAGTAAATTGCAGTAATGTTTTAAGTTTTACGGAAAAACGGGTCCTAACTGCTTATTTGGTGATAATTATTCGTAGATTGATCAGGTACGTTATGCAATTCTTTCAACACTTTGACAAAATAATACGAATACACAGTTTAAGTTTAGTTAAGTACTTAGGTATTTTATTTATCTACAGCTGAATATTTAAAAGAAATTAACCTTGAGTGTTCGATACCAGCGATAAACGATAGACAATATCTAATCATTAGTTTAATTGTTAATCAATAAACAATTATTTTATTTCAGAAATTCATAATTTTGGAATGAAATATAATACCTATTTATCATCATCTTAGTTATAGGCATAAACGGTAATGCAATAGACATGGTATTAGAATGAAATATCGTCCCACTGGAGGTAATTTATTTGGGTTCCTTATGGAACCTTTGCAACGTCGTTAGGGAACCGAACGGTCTCTTACAGTCCTCCGTGGCCGATTTCACGGAAGGCGGTTAATAGTTTCCATAAACCATCTTATTCGATGCCGAACATCCGCATAGCATTAAAGAGTCAATTCAGAGTCCCTTTTCCTTCCTCCAACGCACGTAATATGCGTGTTCATTTGTTCGCGTAAACGCAATAATGGGAGATATTTATCACCAGAGGGGTTTCAAGCGGTTTTGCGGAGCCTGGCGCCTACCTAATTCAACGTTCGTTATTACTTCGAACCGCCCCTGAAAACAATATATTCAATTCTGCGACAAATGTAATTTATTGTACCGAACCGACCGCCCACTCTTCCAGCTTTCCATTTCGCTTATATTTTCACATTAGGCGCCGTGGAGTTCCAAGCAGTTTGTGGGGAATGGAAGGTTCCACCAACGCAAATCGTTCGTTTGCTTTCTCCTCGTTTTCGTCCCTCAGGCATCGACTTTCAGGGGACTTGACCTCGGTTTTTTATTCAAAGATATTTCCCAGTAGGCGTTTCAATCTGTGGGCAACACGACTGTAAATATCTTCAAGGGACGATTGTGTTTTCCCCGTTCTAGGTTGTTTGAGAGGTTCGAGAGTACATCACACCTCAGTAATCGCTACTTCTTCTGAGATGGAAGCGAAAAGCTAGAGAAGTAGGGACGATATTTGCTAGAAACTCAACAGATATCATGATTGTCCATCTTTAGCTCGCTGAAAACCTATCGGAGGTTGCAGAAAGGAAAACAACATCTGAATTTCAAAAAATCAGAGCTTTCTAAACAAACGTTGATCATTGTCTGTGACTGGCGAAATTTTCTTCCTTGCAAAATGTGTGGGTTAGTTCCTAGACATTCTTCTATGATTCATAGTGGTCAGAGTAATGGTTACATTGCGCTTCCATATACGCGAATCACTTGAAAATATGGTTTCTCAGTTCCTAATTCGAAAACTCAACCTTCAAATTGGAAGGGTAATTTAGAGTATCCAATGGTATTAAGTGCGTACATTACACTGCATTTTGATCCGTAAGAGTCATTGCGCTCGATAAAGTCGATAAAAGAAACTTCCCACTTCTTGTCTCCAGCCAAACAGCAGGTGCGAAAAAAGGTCAGATCCTGATGAAATTTTGTTACGCTAAGTGAATTAGTTTGTCTTTGAACTTTTCCCAGATCATCGTTGTCTCACGATGTAAACTCCAAATCTTAAATCATTTTTTTTTTTAAATTCTTTATTGCACCCAGTATAACTTATTAACAACTATTTTGAAAATATGGATACGTATTCAAAACTAAGATACATCACTGTGTTTTGTTATGGTTGATGTTCACCATAATTAACTTCACTGCTTCACAAGTAAGCTACCTAGGTCAAGTGGTTTGGTACGTTTCAGTCTTCTGATTATATCACTTGTATTAAGGAGTTGAACAGCTTTCTCTTGATGTGACATCTTAGCCGATGTTGGTGTCTCACAGCTTGTCGCTTTATATCATCGTTTATTGTTTCGATCCGAAGCTCATGAAGGAGACGTTCGTTTCCAAACTATCGTGGTGCATTGACATCAGTTCATTGTTCTGGAATATTTGAATCGGTTTTTTTTAAGGGGCGTAAGTCCACAAAAATGTCATTTCTTCATTTTTCTGTTCTTTAGCCCTAGACGCATCGTTTGCAATTAAAAGGGCATGCGAATGACGTGTCTAACACGTTAGAAATCCCTCTTGAAAATCCTGGTTTCTTTTAGAAGGGCGTAAGTCCTGACTTACTTTGGTTGCGGAAACTTTGATTGTTTTCACATATGAGAAGTTTGATTCCAAAAGGTGCTATGTCCATTTTGGTCAAACTAAGAATCAAACGGTGTGGTTAAAGTACTTTTTGAAATCAAACGAAGTGGATAAAGTACTTGTTGAAACAATACGGATAAGATACCGCCATTGTGCTGGATGTAGTACCTTTTGAAATTAAATGGAATATTCCCTCTCGTTTTTCAAGGGAATAGATTATCGCTTGCTCCTAAACGATCGCATTTCTGTGAAGAACTACCCTCCTAAAACCCTGGGAAACTGTTAACTCAATTTCGATAGAAATGGTCTTTATACCTTTTGGAATCAAACTCCTCATTTCAAGGTTTATAAATATATTTTCCAAAATCAAATTTTCCACTCGCGTTTCACGTTTGGGACAATTTTGGTTCCGTGTTGTTCGTGTCTATCCGTGTGATAGGCTGTCAGTCATAAAATCCTTGAAAACTCCAATTTTGACGGAATTTTTCATTGAATGTGGGGGTTTGGGTAGGGTTTGGTGCTATCAAAATCATCGCCCTGAATCAATAGTGAAACCCTTGTAATAGCCATACCTTCTACTTTTTTCGACAGAATTCGATTAAATTTTCTGGGATTATGAGGATTGGGGTGTAGAAGGTCCCCTATGAGGGTATTTAGAGGTATTTTTTAGGGATATTTTTAGGAGTATTTTTTTATGTTTCGAGATTAACTACTATGTATCGGATCATCAATCTATAAATCGTGGTTATGAACGCGAGGAAGCTATGTGACTTACCTACCCTTTGGCAGACTTTTTTTTTTATTTCTATAGCAACTGTGTTCTATCATTTTACCACTTTCTGGGTTGCCAATGAAAATGGAGTAATTTATCATGGTATCGGAAAGCTTGCAATTCATAAAAAGTTAGATTGTACACGATTTTTTGTTTTTTTTTAGAAGGGCGTAAGTCCATGGGATAGATTAGCGAATTTGGAGCCCTAGGTGGGGGATGAAAATAACAGAGAAAAAGGTTTTCCTCTCACAATTTTATCAATTGCTGCATACAAGAAGTTTTTCTTGATTTCCGGAAAGTTTGGTTGCAAGGACTTACGCCCTTTTAAAATAAACCGATTGATTTGAATGATTTCTCGATTTGATTGAGCCGTTCAGCTCCAAAGCAGAGCTCCATAAGTCTAGACTGGTTTAAGGACTTGTACAATGTAAGCTTGTTCTGGGTTGACAGCTTCGACCCATTAACCAATGAATTTCGGAATTTTAGAAGAAGTTATTCCTTCTTCTTTTGACATGGGCTTTTCGTCTAAGATTTGCGTCTAAAGTCATGCCAAGGTATTTGGCTTCATCAGCATTCGGAATAACTTGCCCTTGAAATTTACCGGAATATAATCGGTTCTCTTGAAAGTGAACTCGACATGTACCGACTTAGTTTTATTGATTTTGATTATTTATCCATTTCTTAGTGAAATGTTTGAAAGGTAGTTGTAATTTTGGTTCCAACATGATTGGTGAAGTTTTCATGACAACCCGTTCAATAAGAACCTGCAGACAAATATTCTGCAAAACATGACCTATTTTCAATAGCATCATTATTTCGAATCGTCTTTTGAAGATGTCTGATACATTGGTTGAATACATGTGGAATGATTGATCCAGACTGATTCGTTCGGATCATTGTCCTATAACTTGCTCCTTCCAAGCGTAGGCTTGTAGGTATGTACTATGAAAGAATTAACTCACTTGACTCAACTTTTTCACCCTCGCAAATTTTCTCTCGCACGTATTATTTTCTCTCCTCCACTTGATCGTTATGCGCAAGATTTTTTCCCCACAACCCCGGTGTTTCACGTCAAGTGCCCTCAAAACCATCGCTGATATAATTATGGCGTAAAACGGCCTCAGAAAAACAAAAGAGCTTTGTAACCTCAACATTGGAAGGTTGTAGGATAAAAAGCGTGCGGTTTTCAACCATTCAAGAATCGTAAAAAATATGATCATGGGTGTTTTGTGAATTGGTTCCCGAAGTGTGAAAAGAACACCAATTACCGCAAACTCGAACTGAGACCAACTCGATTGCACATTGTAAAAGCTTCAAAACTCGTATGGCGTAGAGGCGTTAATGATGGTTCTTTGTTGACCCCCTTGGTTTATAGCTTGAAGTGAAGGATTTGTCGAGAATTTTCTTTGGTTCAACTTTATTTCTTTGTTTAACCTCCTGAATGTTTAGGGGTTTAGTGAAACAACACATTCCTGGACTTATTCCTTCTGGTCTATTATCATGTTTTAATTGTTTGTTATGGAGTTCTTTAAACCAGTGGGTGTTAGCGTTGGTCTCCGTGATCTTACTGTTCACAGATCTCACAATGTGATGTGGAAAGCGAAAAGAAACCTCTTGTCGACGTTCGTCGAAATAAAGTTTTTGCTATTTTCTCAATCTTCATCTTAACCAAAATCATCTTTGAAGCTCAAAAAATGACGAAGCTGCAGTATTAATGAATTACTAGCTGCAGCGTTAAGTGAGAAACTGTGAATTTTGAGCAAATAAATAATAAAATGAAAACTTTTTAACTAGAAAACTGACTGACCTCAAAACTGAAAGGACCACTATAAAGGGGAAAATAATAATTAAAACGTATTCGGACACGATGGTTGGTAGGTCGAATTAAAAGAGCAATGTGAAAAAAAGATTAGTAAATTAAAAGATTATTTGAGTGGAAAAATTTCAAGTATGTTTGTGTTTACCGATGGGGGCACGGCGGCAACTTCAATGCGTACCTACCTACCAACCATTCGGAATAAGTTGTAATTATTATTTCCTTCTTTTTAGTGGTTTGTCTTAATCGGTTTTAGGGTTAAAAAGGTTTTCATTGTTAAATTATTTATAATTTTTATTTTTCAGAGATCCTTTAATTACTTTTTTTTGGTCAGTTTCCGTAAATTAAATCTTTTTCCTTTCTGTATATCAGTTTCTGTAAGGTGGATCAGTTTCTGTAATGTTACCGTAACTTGCCTCAGGTCTTGTGGTTTGTATCAGTTTCCGTACTGCAGATCAGTTTCCCCGTTGATCCTTAATGCTCACAATCACACCTATAATGTTAATCTTATTGAAAGTTGTAGATTACTAAACTGTCGACGCTGGTTCTCAACTCCTTTATTCTTTCAGGCCCCTAGTGTATGTTAAATTTATGAACATTTTATAGATTCTGCTTCTTCAATTTTACAAAAAATACCCGCGTTAGCAAAAACACAATGAAAGTCGCTTGAAATGTGCCAAGGGGTTTCTCCATATATAGAACGTCAATTTCACGAACACTGCGAAGGCACTCCTGTTGATTACTTCGTTGGATTCAATTGAAAGTGCTGTCAATACAGAGGGTGCTGCTTTTATCTCGATTTCAATTTATTACTTTCACAGACGAGAACATTTAACAAGGCTGCCTCTGATTATTGAATGAATATTCATTGTAAACGTAAATATATCAAGATTATATAATGTACATTCAAAAATACTGTACCAATGGTTTAAGGATTTCTGCTCACAACTTCAAATCTGTATGAGATCAAGGTCTATCCTATAATCCATTTTTTCATTATTGTTGAATATTACTTATTGTTGTGATGCTATTTACCGAAACTATTTATTTAAACCATATATTTACTCTTTGAAACAACATCATGATAGGCTATGTTGGCCACGCATTTACTATCCAGGTTGATTTCATCTCACACTCTACGTGCTATGTAAACGAGAATTTATCTGAGCCGAAGGCCTATGCAACTGCTATTTTGTAATTATATCCAATTATATCGGCTCACTGGTTGTCCCAGACTGTCTGGCAGCCTTTGCTAGAGGGTCAGCCCCGGGCAGAAACTCCGGATATTCACCTACATCTCCAAGGCTACCGTCGATGACTCAGACTACTGATGAGATGAGCGTTATACTAGCGAGATCTCCTTCTTGAGCTCCTCGATCCAGGATAGCGCGCATCTCAGAATAGGCTGATACAAATGTGGGTGGCTAATTACCTCATTGTATTTTATTTCATTGCAAACGTTACTGCGAGTAATTTTATTGGTACAAAAACTGCATTTTATTGGTACCTAAAACTATTGGTACAAGAGCCATATATTGTCAGTGCCATGATGCCTGCATGAAACCCTCCTCTTTCGCAATTACCGAGATTGTTAGCTTTGATAGGAGTAGCTCGTCGTTAATCCTTGAGTTTCACCTGACATTCCCAAACTCTTGGAAAATTCGTTCAGACTCATTATCGCGCGTCGAGCATCCTTTTTAAAAGCCTCACTAAAGGTTTTCTTGTAACGAGAAAGACGCGGTTCTGTGCCTTGAACAAGATCTGTCCTTGTGGACGCCTTGAGGCAGCGGCAAGAGAAGGGAGGCGAGGCTCCAGGTATCCCTTTCAAGTTTAATATCAAGTTTAAAACCTCCCGAGCTCGCATTGTTATATCATTCACATGGTATACATTACATTCGATTGTGTTCATAACGGTACATACTCGCTTCTCATGAAACACGGAAACGGTAATTTCCTTATCATGCCGTTACATTCCTGGTTTTTATTTATATTGTTATAGGTTAAGTTGGTTTACTTCGCCATTCTTGGAGCTCTGGATGTACATTCATTTGTCCGAAAAAGATCCGAGTGTGGGAAATGATGTCAAGTGAACGTGACTCGTGTACGGAGCGCTTAAAGTTTCATTAACTGTTTGGTCCATGCGTTCCCATTCGTCATTTTTGAATGAGGGCAACGCTTCCTAATATGCTACATTTGAATCTGCTAATCCACCCAGGCGTTCGTGCCAAGGCCAAAGTAAATGGGTAGGTCCAACGATTCACAGTTCCGATAAAGCCATTGTTTAGAGCCAAACCTTCACCACATATTGATGTAACACCTTTACTTCTCACCTCTTCTCTTGATACCTTATCAACACAGTGTTTGTTCTCTTACCCTTACATCCTTTAGATGTTTGAAATAACTATGTTAAAGACAAGTATCACAACATATTGATTGTTTCTGATGAAACTGTATAAAATTCAACCTTATTATTTTTTTTTTGCTGATATTTTTATACACGCAAAATAGGGAAGATAGGATCAACTGCTGCTGGTAGTAACACTCGACTTTTTATTTGAATGTTAATAGGTTTTTTAGGGTGAACCACGCAATCACTAAACATTTCAAATCCTGAAGAATTCTACCGTTATTTCGTGTAAATTTGCCAGGGATGATGAATTAACAAACAGAACAACAATACCTAAGACGCGAAACCGGAATTGTTTTGAAAGCTCCAATACGCTCTGAGCAAAAATTTCAATTTTGGCGGACCTAAATATTTTTAAGTGCTGCACAAAACCTTTCTACTCCGGCCAAGAATAAATCCTCCTCGGCGCTTAAGGAAGACATATTGCATTGTGGCAGGACTATAGCTTCCTCCTTCCTTTGGTATTCTATAAATGCTGGGAAATCTTCCAGAAGATGCCTCGATAACAAGGTACAACAATAATGAGCTGGAAAAACATTTTTCATTTGCAGCTCTGTTTAGGAACTGACCATTGTGTCCCGTTTATAAATCCTGTCTTTGTTTACTAAGATATATTATTTCATTCATGAGACCTTTTATAACCATTATCCTTCGTGACGTCGATGCTTCAAACTTCGAAAATGAACAACAAACGTGATTAGTCTCATTCTAATATCTAATGGACGTCCCACTTTCCTGTAAACGCCTCTGTATCAATAGCAACTAATGTTTATTCAAAACTCCTGTTGAAATAATGAACGCCGCCTCTCCCACAGATCTGTACGTACTTGTTGACTCACAGCCTGGTTAGCTTGAGGCCGCCCTCGCGACAGCCTCAACGTCATGATCTGCTTGTCAGTTCAGTTCATTTCTCTTAATAAACTTCGTTAACAAGATGCCCATCTAATATATGAAGTGGTTATATCGTGTTTCGAAGCATCTTTCATCCCAAGTGTAAACATTTTGACCGCTGGTTGGTATATAATAACATACTCGTACAATGTCTCTAATGTGTTCTCTAGTGAAAATCTAAACTATGAAATTCGAATTACTTATTTCCAAGAATCCCTCATTTTTAAATTCTTCAGAGGTTTTCACGAACCAAAATCGTTCAAAAATTGTTCACTCAGAACGATCAATAAATTATCTACAGAAGTAGTAGTGAAATAGTAATGTGATATGACATCTTTGATGATTTTAGAATGATCGTTATACAGGTATAATGACCTCACATCCACAAACCTTTACAGTTTGCTGGCATTGGGATTACTCATCTATTATTGTTTACTTGTTCTCGGTGTTCGAGAAGCCTGTTATGGAAGATTCTCATCTTACAGTTTTCCTTCTCCAACTGTTTTTCAATTCTTTGCGTACAATAGCTGTACATCAGTTGCTTACAACAATCCCAGATGGTGCGACGAGTTGGAAAACGGAGAATGATTTACCATCCTCGCCAACTCCCGGTTTGAAAAGGAATCAAATGAATACCTCGGCGCATCTCCTCTCCAAATATTATCATTACCTCGCTACCAGGGGCACCGTCTCCCTTGGTGGTGTTTACTCGCTGCTTGTTGTTGTCCCCTGCCATTATTGTCATTTTCCGGCTCTGTTTACGACGGAAAGGCTGATGTATCGAAATGTCAGTTGTTCTGCGATGAAGTTGACAACTGCAAGCCATTTGTGCTCCGGGACTCGATATCGTTTGATGTCAATTTCCGCAGGCGAACTTCACATCTTGCTATTTTCGTCCCAGAGTATGTCCATCCATGAAACAATCCTCTTCTCGTTTGTTCTTTTTAACCCCGAGTTGGAGCAGATTAGGAAAAGAGAAAAGGACGAGTTCTGTAGTCATTTGGAGAAGAGAAAACTACCCGGAGAAGTCGAGTAATGATACGAAAAAACTACTCTACTTCATGGCGAAAAAATGCGTGTAAGTAGGCTGCTGTTTGGGTAGGCAAAATTTCTCCAAGTGACATAAAAATAGTTTCCTCATTTTGTAGAGCAAAGGCAAACGTGCAGCTTCATTTATAGTTGTTGCTCTACAATGATTATCTTACTAAACAGTCATGACTGTAGATCCAATTTTTGTAATAGCTTGGTTGGTTGGGCGTACAATTTTCATGTTGGCGATGAGGGAATCCAAGGTAATGTTAGGCAATTTCATTCCAAGTAACTGCTTCGTACAAATAGGAGGTGTCATTACCCTCTCTCGATCCCCGAAGCTCGTTAACTTAGAGGTTCGCTCGCACGACCTCCTCACCCTGACATTTTTAGCCCTTCCTGGTAAAACTCCGGTGATCCCAGAACAATTTTAACGGATATCTTGATTGTGGGGTAATGTATATTCTCGGTCAAATTTAGTAAGCTCATCAAGGTAACTGTGATGTTGATTTAGTCGATTTATCAAATTATTTGAAGGATAAAATATTTATTTTAGTGTATGTTGTATCTCGTCATTCAGTTACGAATCGAGTAATATTTGTCACAAACTTCTATTTTGTGAAATTAATTTGTGCTAGTGCATGTAGGAGTGGTAAGTAATCAAAGAAAATTTTTCTTAGTGAACGTTCCAAAGTCATATTTAAGATTTGCATTTGGATGGCATCTGACATGACTGTTATACCCTTGAGCTATGAAGTCATGCCGTGACGAAATTGTGGAGTAAGTTGGCCTCGTGTTTTGTTGAATGTTGCTTGGTTCTGATAAAACCTCACGAACATGAATGTCAACTCACGATTTTCTTCATTTTTTATATGAACCTCTCAAAAGAATGAAGTCTTTCTAGTTCAGAATAAATCAACCACTATAAATATTGTGTTTTAACGTGACTGAGGTAGATTATGAACGATGGTGACTCGAACTAGTCAGGGATGCTGCTATCCTAATAGTTTCTGAAAAATTTATTCAACTTCGTCATCATGTTTGACTCGACTCTCTAACGTCTCCATCATGGAATATGATGAGCGATAAATCTTACCCAAGAATTAATCATCATGAATAACGGTTCATTTATGAAGCATCAAATGGGTGAAATCATTTTGCAACGAGTGGCAGCAGAAGGATTACCTTACCGCAACCGAACCTCCTTGGTACACACGCTATGACCTGCGGTTTATGTTTACCCAGAGCAATCCGCCCTACAAGAACACATCTTGTCACGAAATTTTTCGGAACCACTTCTCCACCATCGCAATTTTTCTAGCTGGTTCAAGTATCTTGATTTATCCAAATCCACTTCGTGCGGGCCTCTCGGGGCAAAAGTGATTCAGGGTTTGTAGGGCGAGTTTCACCTCACCCGCGCTAAGACGTGGGATAGAGTCATGCCGTTCCACATTTCAGAGACACTTTCCTTTCTCCTCCGCGCCTTTTTCGTCTTTTGTGTTTTTGAAGCACCACCTGTTTTTCTGCCTGAGTTTTCGATTTAGACAATCCAGTGGTCGCTCTTTTGTCTTTTTGAGATGCCGCGTGCCGGAGGAAGTGAGATGAAAGCCGCCCACTTTTTCCAGGTATTTCGAAAATAAGGTACATCCTGTTGCTTGTTATGATAAAGTATCCCCATTATTTGAAAAAAATTCTTTGGTGGTCATTACTTATTAAGTCTATTCGAATGACAGTCATTCAATTTCAGAACTTTAAGAAAACGAGAAAATTAATTCTAAAAAACGCTTCCCATTTGCCATGTTTTGTTCCAATTATGTCCAGAAGTTATTGTATGTAGTTGACTTTGGTTAATGTTTCGATTAGTCCTTCTATTTCTTGAGTACTCAAACTCGATTTTCGATGGATATGTATGTTACTTCCTGAAGAAGTAATCTTGAACGTCGGAATTTTCTTTCCATGAGAATCCAGTCAGACCTGCCAATCATATTGTAAGATTAGAGTAAAAGTGATAATTAATAGTAATGCAGATTACCTAAGAATACTGCAAATTGAAAATCGGTGATTGTAGTTCGTGTTACTGTTCCAAAATAAGAATTGATACGTCTGGGGGTCAGAGCTATCATAAATGTAATAGGTATTGGATGTAAGTGTCCCAAAATTGTTATCACATTCCGTAGACCATCTATTTTTCTAACAGACGAGACTCTCTGGACGTGTACTGATGGATATCTTCATAAGCTAGTCTTGCTGAGGAAATTGTTGGCAGTGAAAACATTAACTATGACCGAATTGAGATGGAAGTCAGTGGAATATGCCAGGTGTGGTTAGCATTCGCGTTCACTTATTTTAAATTGGAGTCCACCTTGTGAAGGCGCTTGAGGCTTGGAAGTGACAGGACTGAGGACTGAAATTTGAAGTTGTTCTCTGTTACTAACGTGAATCGAAGAAGGACTGTAATTGAGGAACGATTGGATTCTGAAATTCTTTTGTAATTCTATAATATCCAAATCTCTGGCATTTTATGGGATTTATCGTCCATGGCTATGTACTGGGACTGTTTTTCTTTGAGTCACAATATTTTGGAATGATTAACATGCCGACTAATAGTTATTTTTATAGGCAACATGGCCTTTTCTATGTTAAATGTAGCAACTATCGTTCAACCCCCTGTTCCCCATGATCATAGGTTCCACAACTGAACTTGAATTTTGAAGTTAATTTCATAATATCTACCTGTAACTATAATTTTATGAAGTTCATGAAAGGTATTTGGACATTTTATGTGGCTAAAGTGGATTTTCCTTCACCGTCCATCCAGACCAATGTTGTTGAGCTTTGGTTTTTCTGACATTGTTTCAAGATAATCTTGGAGGATCCTAAAAACCAGAGGTCAAAAAGATGAAACTTTTCGTAAGACGAACATACATCGAATGTTCTTGCTAAAAACAAAAAATGTAGAATGTAGGTGGGTATCAATGAGTCCTAGTATTCCTATTTCTGTGACGGTATTGGGGTCACTATAAAATGTATCGTATTTTTGAGAGGTGCTATTTTCCTATGAAACCTATGTTCCTGGTTCCAGCAAGCCCTCTGGTGACTCGCAAAATTTTCAATGTGATTGCTATGTTCAGGCATGAGTACAATGAAATAAAAATGCTATTCCTAATTTACGTTTTGAATACCTTTCTCCAACAGTAAGTAGAGTACAGTTAGTCCGTCGACATCAATTTGCAGGACTTACCTGGAGATTCTCCGCTCCCTGCCATGTTTGTGTATGGAAACTAGGTCACTTTACCTCAAAAACGGACTCATTTAGATTCGTAAAAACGAGTTTTATGGAGGTCCCGTCAGCGTTCTCGTAGAAAGTCGCTCCTTCACTTTCCACGTCTCATCGTCTCCCTTCTCCAAATCCTAAACCTCTCTCTTATCTCCAGGTGGTCCGGACTTCTCTTTGAGTTTTTGGACTCAGCCCCTAGAAGAAGACGCGCGCGAGTGATTTCCGCTTCTATTTATATACGAGGGATTTGGGCGAGTTCTCCACATCCGAGCACCGCGACGTTTTTCGTCTGTGAACCTGGAACCTCTCCAGCGCTCCTATTGCATTTGCTGCATGAGCGACGATACTGTCCACTATTTAATTTTCGAGCGTGTTTCCGTCATCAGTGACAAATGAAGGGCAGAATTATAAGTAATTACAAACATTTTTTTCTTCGAGTTTGAGAGGATTCCTAGCAGTTAATCAGCTTTACACCTCATTTTCTACTCTTTTAACCCTTTGGCGAAAATTTAGATAAAAACACTAAAATTGTCTGCTCTTGTAACCCTTTCTAGAACGTTTACAGAATATGAACACTGAAATATTCGTCCAATGTAATAAATTGATGAACTCTTGGGATAGGTATAAGAAGAGGATGATGGAATATCCCGTTTAGGATATGAAGGCTACAAAAATACTTAAATTTATCTGCAACATTTGCTAATTGATCAATCAGAGTAGGCGTTGAAGAACCTCTCCAGTTTCCGACCTAATCATCATCATATATATCGGTAACCATTCATGCAGCATGAATTAATGAGCGAATTTTCATTGAAATCTCTAAAGCTACGGTTGAGGAATCTTGTAGGTAGGGTGCTTGTAGGAATCTTGTAGGTAGGTAGTAGTACCTAAACAGAAATCTTGAATTTTGATAACCGGAAAAACAAAAAATAGATTTTCTCCACTTTTCTCCTGGTATTCAGGATAAACTATAGATTATGAGTATGACAAACTATTAAAGTACTACCATCAAAAATGGGTTTGGTTTTGTGTGTTTTTCGATAACTACCCTATTATCTGAAGTTGGAATTGAAACAAACGTAAAAATAAACTTGCGAGAGTCTGCACTGCCTTATTGAAATCGTAGAAATTGTACTATCAATTTAGTTCTTCCCTCAAACTATTCTTTCTCTTTAGATCACTTCATCTGGTGGAACAGACGACCTGAAGATATGCTGTGCAGAGAATTACCCCTTACTGGCTGATCGATAATATCTCCCCTTTCCACTGGCAGCTATTGACGTTTCTCAGCTGAAATTGTATACAAGCAAATTTTTAACAATTTTTGGGGGGAAAAGTGAAAATTTTTATAGTCAAAGCTTACACATCGAAGACGTACACTTTTTACAGAGAGCTGAATCCGCAAGTAAAATGCGCAAATTTCAGAAGGCAGGCAGACATTGGTTTGTGAGAAGCACGTTAGCTCGTCAAGCTGCGAGCTGAGCTTCTTCATGTGAAGGCAAGACCTTATGGTAAGAAACCCTCAAAAATGAAGCTATCAGAGCGTGAATACATAAATTCCACCTGTTTTGCATTTGTCCTATACGCTCACCAGAGATGCAGCAATATTAATTTTTAATGGATGTTGGTCATGTTTTGTTCTTTATTTTGGGACTGCTTGGCACTACAGATAATTCCTTATTGGTCAATTTAATTTTTAACGAATCAAGTGCTTCATTTTCTATTACTCATTTTGGTTTATTATTTTCAATAATAAGCCTTTGGAATCGAGCAAGAAAAAAAAAATTTTAACCCCCCCTCAAAATTTGATGTTTTACGTTTCAAGGTACGTAGAATCCGAAAATCGAATAAACGCTTGCATACGAGTCTGCAACACATTGAAACATTTTCATGCTGTAAAGTACCTACCTACCTAACAACTTCACTTCTGATGGTCATAATCATCATTGTGGCGACTTGGGACAAATATCGTTGCAACAAATATCGTTGCATCAAATTTCGTGACGATTTTTTTTTTTTATGTGCCATATGAAAGACATGAAAATGTCAAAAAATTTCCGTCCGTCCGCCGTACGCCGTACGCGGCACTTTTCTTAGCAACACTGGACCGATTTGGTTCAAATTTGGTATATGGGCTCCATTTGGGGTCTAGTTGTGCCGCGAAGCTTTTGGTTGATGTAGGTCACTTCTAAGGGGTGAAAATTAAGGGTTGAAAATTTCAAGAGTGCCCTAGCTCCAAAAATCTCGAAATAAAGGTATCGTTTTTTCACCAATTTTAAATAGTATTGAATTTTAAAAAATTTTTGAGACCACCCGGAGCTCTGTAGGACAAACCGTTCGGTCCCTACGAGTATTTGAAGGTTTTCCTTCGATAAAACAGAATCATGAGTGTGAATCGCAAAAGAGGTCTAATCGCCGTTCAAATTTTATCTGACTAAAATGCGATCGCTGTTCATTTCTTCGATTTGTATACAGTTTTGCCTTCTGCGTAACCAGTAATCAAATTTCCATATGAAGCTTTCTATTTTTCCAATCGAGTGTGAAGCGTTTAGTTATTTCTAATAAACTTGATTGTGAAGGTGTGAAGCCATTATAGTGTGGTAGGTAGTACCTACCAATAATTAGGTGTGGTAGGTAAAAAAAAAATTGGTAGGTAAAACAATGTTTGTAGGTAAAAAACGCTGCAAATCATTGCTCACTGATCAGCTGAGTGAGCTCCGAAGCCATTTTCAATGCTATTGAATGGAAGTGCTCTTCCAGGCGTCTCCAGCATTCGAGGATATCTTCTTCACTCCTCACATCACTGATCAGCTGAGTGAGCTCCAAAGCCATTTTCAATCCTATTGAATGGAGGTGCTCTTCCAGGCGTCTCCAGCATTCGAGGAGATCTTCTTCACTCCTCACATCACTGATCAGCTGAGTGAGCTCGAAAGCCATTTTCAATCCTATTGAATGGAAGTGCTCTTCCATGCGTCTCCAACATTCGAGGAGATCTTCTTCACTCTTCTGATCACTGATCAGCTGAGTGAGCTCCGAAGCCATTTTCAATCCTATTGAACGCAGGAGCTGAAATTTGAGAGAGAAGGTCAAGGGAGAATACAGATGGTGGTAGGTGCTATTGATGGAGAACCAGTGATCTATACAGAAGGGTGATCTATACAGAAAATAATAAACCTTTGAGCAATGATTTGCAGCGTTTTTTAACGGTATTTTATTGGCAAAAAGTAATATAAAATAGTTTATAAAGTAAAACGCTGCAAATCATTGCTCAAAGGTTTATTATTTTGTGTATAGATCATCCTTCTGTATAGATCACTGGTTCTCCATCAATAGCACCTACCACCATCTGTATTCTCCCTTGACCTTCCCTCTCAAATTTCAGCTCCTGCGTTCAATAGGATTGAAAATGGCTTCGGAGCTCACTCAGCTGATCAGTGATGTGAGGAGTGAAGAAGATATCCTCGAATGCTGGAGACGCCTGGAAGAGCACCTCCATTCAATAGGATTGAAAATGGCTTCGGAGCTCACTCAGCTGATCAGTGATCTGATCAGTGAGCAATGATTTGCAGCGTTTTTTACCTACAAACATTGTTTTACCTACCAATTTTTTTTTTACCTACCACACCTAATTATTGGTAGGTACTACCTACCACACTATAATGGCTTCACACCTTCACAATCAAGTTTATTAGAAAGAACTAAACGCTTCACACTCGATTCGAAAAATAGAAAGCTTGATATGGAAATTTGATTACTGGTTACGCAGAAGGCAAAACTGTATACAAATCGAAGAAATGAACAGCGATCGCATTTTAGTCCGATAAAATTTGAATGGAGATTAGACCTCTTTTGCGATTCACACTCATGATTCTGTTTTATCGAAGGAAAACCTTCAAATACTCGTAGGGACCGAACGGTTTGTCCTACAGAGCTCCGGGTGGTCTCAAAAATTTTTAAAAATTCTGTACTATTTAAAACTGGTGAAAAAACGATACCTTTATTTCGAGAGTTTTCGAGCTAGGGCACTCTTGAAAATTTCAACCCTTAATTTTCACCCCTTAGAAGTGTCCTACATCAACCAAAAGCTTCGCGGCACAACTAGACCCCAAATGGAGCCCATATACCAAATTTGAACCAAATCGGTCCAGTGTTGCTAAGAAAAGTGCCGCGTACGGCGGACGGCGGACGGCGGACGGCGTACGGCGGACGGCGTACGGCGTACGGCGGACGGAAGGAAATTTTTTTATTCGAGTTTCGTATTCTACGTACCTTGAAACGTAAAACATCAAATTTTGAGGGGGGGTTAAAAAATTTTTTTTCTTGCTCGATTCCAAAGGCTTATTATTGAAAATAATAAACCAAAAGAGTAAAGTAAACAACCATTTCAGGTTGGATTTTTTTTTTCCAACTGCCATTACTGGCGTCGCGGACGTCATCATCTGTCTTCCGAAGGGAAGATCAGAATTTGTTCTGATGATTTCGATCATGGCTTCCCATTGCCTCACCGCCCTGGGTTGGGACGTGGGGGGCGATGAGAGCCCCGGCCGCCAAAAAACGCACGCTGCCGGCGATGAGCCTTGAACCCACGATCCCCGCAGAGGTCGGTCCAAATGCCATCGCCAAACGACGACGCCCCAACGAGCGTAGCCACACTTCTGTCCCCAAGGGAATCTGGCACGTCCATGTGTTCCACTACGTCAGCTCAACAAATGGATAAAGCAGAAGTTTACGAAATGATTACTCATTTTGGTTTATTATTTTCAATAATGAACCTTTGGAATCGACCAAGAAAAAAAAAATTTAACACCCCCTCAAAATTTGATGGTTTACGTTTCAAGGTACGTAGAATCCAAAAATCGAATAAAAATTTGGCCGTCCGTCCGCCGTACGCGGCACTTTTGCCACTTAGCATTGACCGATTTTGATGAAATTTGGTATGTAGGCTCCAATTGGGGTCTAGTTGTGCCCTGAAGCTTTTGGTTGATGTAGGTCACTTCTAAGGGTTCCAAAATCAATTTTGAAATTTTGAAAACGCCCTAACTCAAAAAATTTTGATATAAAGGTATTGTTTTTCCTTCAATTTAAGATTCTATAGAATTTTTAGAATTTTTTGAGACCACGCGGAGCTCTGTGGGACAAACCGTTCGCTCCCTACGAAAATTTAAGGGTTTATATTGAAATATATATATAAATCAAAACACGAGTGTGAATCGCAAAAGAGGCCTAATCTCCGTTCAAATTAGAGCTGACCGAAATGCGATCAATGGTTGGTGATTTTGATTTTTTATAATTGTTTTTTATTTATTTATTTTATTTTTTTCTCTTCTTATTGGATGGTTGGTGATTTTGTACACGAGTGATCTATATAGAAAAATAATAAACCATTGTGTAATAATTTGCAGCGTTTTTATATTTATTATTATAAATGTTGGCCAAATGAATGGCTCGAACCTTAGGGAGACAGCTCAACCAGCTACGCTGCAATGCTTATTTACGGTCTTATGTATAATTTTGAACAATTGGTGTTTAATAAACTTATTTTTTTCTCTTCTTTTCTCGTTCTTTCTCTGTAACTGAAGTATGAAATTGGTTGTTATGAATCGGTTCCTCCTCGTTTTTCCCTTTTCATGGTCTCCATGAAAATTAGTTCTCGAGTTTTTGCCGACTCAGCTCTCTCAAAAATGAATTTTCTTCGTTTCTTCCCTGTGGTCTTTAATTTTGCTAAATTGAGGATCTGGACCAACTTCTTATGTTATAGGTATTCAAAAGCACGTTCTGGGCAGCTTCAAACATATTATCTAGTCTCATTTTGTCTCGTTATTACCAGGCGTCCCTATCGAATATTTCGCGCTATACTGATGTACTTTATTCGATTGGCCTACCTGCTATTATGCGTGATGCGGATAGTGTTATGAATTACGGATAATGTATGGATATTGGAAAGGGTGTCCTGCGTAATGGATTAACCTATCGTGGGCGGGAGGCAATTCAGTTGAGTACCGCTAATTAATTTCTGACACGCTCTAATTCATGAATTCTGTCCCTTGACAACTCGATCTTGCTAGAAATTATGCCATTGACGACGGGATCATTAAAATATTATATTTGTCTGAGAATACTGATTGTTATCTAATTAATCTCCAGTCCCGGAGAGCCTCATGAATGGGTAAAGTACATTATAATCACGAGATTATTCTATTTAACAATATGGGGGACCGAGGAAGCTTCCCAAAATTAAACTAACCCACCTACCGAAATTACTAAAAAAAATTTAATGATTAATTTGTGCCCATACAAAATTAAAAAAAAAACTAATCAGAATAAATCACATAAAATTCATTATTATGGAAGCTTACACGAATATGGATAATGGGTATACTCGTACCTTCTTTGGCACCCCTTATACTGACAGATTCTATACTAATCACCCATCTTGGCTGACCCTATATCATACCTCTATAATCCCCTTGCCATACATTGTACTACACACCATCCAGAAAAGCCTAACATTCTCAAAACATAAGTAAAACCCTTGTTTAAACTGTACATTAGTGGTCACTGCATCGGTCGTAAAGAAAGTAATGGTTTTTTGCATGGCCCAATGATGAGTCAAGGCACAAGAGCATAACTGATCGTTTTTGTCACATTAAATGTGTCTAACTCGACAAAAGTAGAACTCAACTCAGGACTTTTTTCCTATAGCACTCGGGAACAATAGCATTTGAACGATTATGAATTGTCAATAAACAAGCCGATTGTATCGCTCAGTGCTCGCAATAATTCATGACAGGCTGTATCTCTTGCTCTGGTGATCTCTTGGTTTTGTCACTCCGTCTGATTATTGTGTTTACACCACCATAAACTCGAGGTTTGCTTGAAGAAACCTTTCTACCAGATAAGGTGGTTTTGTAAAATCATCCATCAGGTTTCACTTTGGATCGAATTACTTGTCGGGATTACGACTGCCGCTTGCTTTCGGATGGTTGATTGAAGCTGGTCCTCGGCACAAAGAAGAGCCTTGTGTGCGGTGGCCAACTTTCTCGATTGTTCCCTCGTCGACCGGATCTCACCTCAGGATCTTGCCGTGGAAACGGCGGATGTGGCGAACAGCTGGCGAGGCGGAGGAAGGGAGCAGATGTTGCTCAGCTGTTCAAGGTCTGTCTTTACACCGCTTGTGCTTAAAATCATTTCCAATTGGGTTTTTCGAGCACGTTTTCATTCAGGTGTAACAAAAATGCATATATTTTATCTTTAGATAAACGCGTCCTGGGAGTTTGATTTTTAGAATAATGTGCTTTTATTTGCATAATTATGCCATGCATCTCGAGCCTGAGTTGTATTTGTTGGGGAAGCGTAATTGATTCCTTTCCTGTAGTATCTAGGCAGGTGTTCTTGGGGTGTTGCTCAGTGTTCAATACTCCCAATTCACGTTTCACATCACTTTCAAACAACTTTGGTTACGTGTTGTCTTTCTGAGATCAATTTCTTGACTTACTATACCACTCAAGTTTTGTTGAAATTTGGAGGCTTTGATGTCCATTTGCTAGAATTTAAACTAGAACATCAAATTTTGAGGAGGGGGGACATAAAATTTCAACACAGAATGTGTTTTTACTGAGATTATTTGCTTTGAAAGAGTGTCTGTCACGTAAAAAAAGATGCCTTGAAACTATGACTAACAAAACCGAGGTATCTTTAATGACTAAAACACATTCCATTTTTCAATGGTTTGAACGACAACGCTTTGCACTACTGGTGGCTGGGCACCCCCAACGACAATTGGTTTTATTCCTTGCTCGATTCCAAAAGCTAATTTTCGAAAATAGTAAAACAAAAGCAAAAAATTCATCAATATACGCAACCAACTTCTTAATTGTATTGATGTTCGTCGGTTTTGAAGACTAAGAACATGGTCATGAAAGTCATGATTCGTATTGGTAAAGTAATAGTTACCATTAGATGGTATTAATACTGCTGTACGATACTCCATTCACCTATACTGCCCAACCGAAGGTGGCGAAATTGAATTTCAGTGAAGCAGGTCTCAACAATTTGATCCACAAAAACATTTTCACTCGTATTTTGCTTTTCAGAGCTTTCTGAATAGTGTTAGTTTAGAATCAGGGTTACATACACTTCATGAAGTAATATGGTACAGGCGAAAATATATCACCACTCCATCTCATCCACCTCCGTAATAATCAGTATAATGTAGTAAGTTCTTGATCTCTATTCCGCTAGACAGCCGGGCTCTGTAATATTCTGTGACATTGCTCGCTCAGACACTGAGGCAGAGGAGTTGTGATAACTAAGAGACGTCACGACCGCCTCATAAAGTGGAGATCGTTAAGCTAAACAGTCCATGCGAGACCCTCATACTAACAATTACTCGCTAAATGTATTCGCCAGACTTTAACAAACAGCTTGGCCCTTTAGATTTCAGAAATGCCCTTTGTAGTATCATTATAAGAAGTGCGTAGGCATTATTGTAGGTCAAATTGTGATGAAATTCATAGGTAGCAACAAGGTGAATGCCTTTTTGGTTGTTGAGCAGATCTATAAACAGTTTTAGAAAAATTTTGCTCCGCATCAGGTGTGCAAAATACTCGAAGAAATTGCTGGACTTTGGCTTTCTTGGTAAGCTAAGCATGTGGGAAAAAAACGTTCATCCATCTTTCGAACATAAACTTCCAGAAGCATAATTCTTCGTCGTGAAGTCGTGAAGAATCACTGGATATAGCTGTCAGAAAATACAAAGAAGCAGCTGCCCATCCGAATGCCTTTTGGACCGGATCGAATGTTATCCCGCTTCTATGAAAATAATTCCTGCATTACGGTGACCTGAAAGAGACACATCCGGTTTCCAACCGGCTCCTACTAACCTAATAGCTTGTCGTGTCGCGGGCGTCATGGTGAATATCTATGAAAACGTCGACTAAAATGGATTTTCCTCTTTTGGACAAGAAGGGAATCTTCTCCTCTCGCAATGGACGACAGAAGGTGTAGTGTAGCTTTACAAAAAGAACCGCAAGCCTTGATGACAGTCTCTCGTCCCTAAAGAAGACCACTCTTCTTGAGCCGTTCCAGTTCCAAGAGTGAACGGTGACCCGGTTTTCAGACTTCACTTCTTTTTCTCTAACTGTGCTCTATTGCGCTCTCCTCACAATTAACCGCTACTTACCGAGAGCCATTGCGGTGGTGCCTTAGCCACCCATCTCTGAAGACCGACGCGGACCCGTCCTATTGGACACATGCGTGGCGAATGCCATTCCCGAAATCGCTGAAAGGATGGTTGAAAGCAAGAGAAGAAACGAATGACAAGACTTTGCATGGTTTTCTGATTCGGGTAGAACGTGACCTCGTATTATAATGATACCTTCCAGCTCAAAAACTCTTGCATCACCCGACAAGTTGGTGTTTCCATACTAACATCAAAATCTCTCCAAAAATGGCACTGGTATTTACAATTACATGTTACTTACATGTTGTTTGATCATGTTAGAATAATTATTTACTTCCCCCCACCTAAATCAATTAGAGAGAAAGCTCTGCTCATGGGCATCTGATTTGTAATAATTTCATAGTCAATGGTCGATAATACCCAATAGTGTTGGAACAAACAATAATTATTCGTAAATGGCTCTTCTAGATGTAAACCACAAAAAGCAGATTATCCTAACTTTTTGGTTACTTTCCCAACTGGAATACAGAAAAAACAAGTAATACTTTTAGTCACCAGAGAGGGGTTAGAATGTAGGTGAAACTGAAGGTTTTGTCTTGACAGAGCTATACATTCGGCTTGCTTGCTTGGCTCTCTGTGACTGATTCCCCACCCTTAAATTCGGGAAATTCAGCTGTTTTGGCATAAAACTATAATCTACAAATTAATAAATATATGTACATGTCCAATTATATAACAAACCCAATAAGTCCAAATTTCTGAACATTTTGTCAATATGTACCATACGAAATTACCTACATTTGTCAGGATAAATGTTTTTATTTTCTTCTACTGTCATTTTAATAGTGTTATTTTCTATTTCAGGTGAGAATCTACCTACGTTTCTTGCAGTACTTACGCAAGCCAGGTATTATTAGATATATATTGCAACATGGTATTGATAGTTCACCTTTTTTCACTCTATTTAAACAACATGTCAACTCACCGAGGCGTCTGTCGTGACTTACAAATTACTATGGCTAAACAAGTTTTTCACTATCAGAACATTCTTTGAATAATATTACGAGTAAATGCACAAGCATTGACATCAAGTTGTTGTGTCACATTCGACGTCTCTGCTCTACTCCATTTAAAACTCGTTAGACAGGATCGGAAAATTGTTCTGCGGTCCGGACACCTGGTTTATACACCGTATTATAAACCATAGTTACGTGCTCCAACGAGGGCAGTAAACTGGTTATTGAGGTTTCCTTCATAACACCTTATTTTATTTCCGTGACCCTCCCAAACATTTACCAATCTTCACTTCTCATGATATCAAATGTGCTGAAGTCTCCAATCACTTGTTTTGACGTTCCTTTCACTATGCGACTCAGAACCTGAAAGTTATTATGATCAACCATCTAACTGAAATATAATGGTTTTTCTTATCAGTTTGTACCCCTTTAATGCCTCGATTCTTCTAAACAACATTATTGAGCTATTTTTTTAAAAGCCTCATCGGTATATTTTCACAAAATTCATCATATTGTTGGGAAACTGTCACCATGCTAACGACACAAATTTATATTTGTTGATGATTCAAAAATATCGTTGTTGAGTTGTGTTCTAAAAAGAAGTAGAATTAGCTTGCATATACATTTTCTCTTCTGTGAGTAGATTGTCAAATTTACCTGTTGTTCTGGTCTCACTTCCTTACAATAATGAATTATAAATCAAACAATTTCACAATAATTCTTCATATTAAATAATTAATCAAACATTCTCATACATTTTTAGAGTACCTACATCTTTTCTCATTTTCTTCTTTTATGCGATTCATGAAGATAGTGCATAAAATCGAATTTTTCATAGAATCAAAGGTAGCATGGTTGCAGAATGGCAATTAATCAGATCATTACTATGTACTTTAAATATCATCGCTTAAAAAGCAACACTCCAATCGACCATTTTTACGAAAATGAGATTTTAGGTTATTCCTATTCCTCTTCTCCCATTGCATGGAGTTTTTGGCTTCAAATTAATCCTACTAGATGAAGGAGTCAAGGAAACGCAAAAATTAACAATACCCTATCAACATCGTTAATGGCAACATCCCGTATCAACCAGTTTGTTGCTTTTCCTGAAAAGTTGGGATATGGTTGATGGGGGATGATGCTTCTTAAGCGACAATATAAAAAAGGTACCTCCTACTCTGCGGTATCGAGATAACTGTTATTATTGATAATTGCTAAGTTACTAACAAATCTCCGATGAAATATCAACTACAAAAAACGACACATATGTTTTTGAGCATTTTAGTCTTAGAACTACCTACTTCGGTACGGATTAGTTTCTTTCTAATCCAATTTATTGCTTTTGAAGCCCGGACGCCATTCATATTTTCTTTCACTTGTTAATTTTGTTTTAGTTGTGGGGAAAACGACCCATTATAAGCACTCGTATGTTTCATGGTTTTTCGTGTTTATTATTACATAATAATCAACGTAATTAGATGGTTCAATATTGATATTAATAAATTCTTCCTAATTTTTACAAATATTATTAGATTCACTCTCGACTTGTCCACTCATGGAAACTCCTAGAAGAATTTTCAAAATGTTGATACTTTTGATACTGGTTTGAACTCTACAGACTGTATGGGTATCCGTAGATAAAGCCTATCTCTGGTTGTAATTCATCGGTTATGAGACAGTAATCTCAAATGACATGAATTTTGTCACTTGTCAAACGTGCTACAAGACCAATGCAACTCTAACGATTCTTGAAATGGGGTTATCTGTACAGAAATATATTCTCCCGAGACATGATTTCAGAAGGAAAGTACAACATGCTAGGAGAAGGCAAATAACTGCACAAACGTTATTAAGCCCAAAGCAAGTTCAGCCCTTCGTGCTGTGAAGTCTGTACTAACTGCAGTCGAGAAGCCGACGCCGTAGGGTTAGTAACCGGAAATTCGTTAGCACGTGAAAAGTCACTCGGGTGGGACGGATTACTTCCTGTCTCCCGCAGCAGTTGAAACAGAGTTTCCCCGGCCGTTCGATGGAGCTATTGTTGAATTATTCGAGAAAACCAGACCGGGCGGGGTCAAATGTGAATAGCTTTTTGGGGTCAATCGAGTGAAAGGAACAGTGACTGCTTTGAGCCAGATCAAATAGGTGGTGGTCATAAAAAGCTTGATGGAATTTAAATAGGTTTCGCAGGCTGTCAGCTTCTCAATTGCTTCAAATGAATGCTGCAAGATTCGATTCGAATCCAAACTCAACAGTATGAAAACATTTCTGAGGGTTACACAATTCAAACTTTGAATGAAAATGCTCGAAACTATCCAAAGGCTGTCGAATCGATTGTCATAAGTTTAAATTGAATGTGAAAATATAGTTTCATATCAAGTTCACATTTACTTATATATTATGTTCGCAAGATTATTGCATAAATATGGCCGGTCAATTGTAGGGTGGTATTCTTTTGCTTCTGCATTATTCCACTTCTATTCCAACTATTTGGAATAGAGTTTGGTGTATCCACATTATCCTCATGCATGTGGAAAAGTATGGTTCCTAAAAAATATTTTTAAAAACTTGAAAATGGCACTGGTGGTTTTATTGTGCTCGTGCTATGCAATATCATATTATTGGGGTATCTCGACAACTGTACTCCAGGTCCCACCCGCGTCCTGAAAGGCTGTGACGCCCTAACTGCAAATTTTCGATTGTTGAAATGGAAAGTAACCGTGTAAGTTTCTAATTGAAAACTAATAACCCCTAATGTGAGAGGTATGTTGCGTGGTACAAACCAACAGAAGTCTATAAAATGGCCTCATTTTCGTCTTAGATTTTTCTGTGCTCAAAATTTATCTACACATAGGTACTGCCGTAAAGAGGAAAAACACCTCGACTAAAAAATTATCAAAAATTGAGTTTTTTCGTAGGTTCCTTCATTTTTGGAGGCTCTTTCCATTGGAGAATTTAATAATTCAATTCGAAAAATAGCCAAATTCTAATTTAAAAATGTAAATTGCGGCAGTAAAAGGTAAAGAGCCTTATTTTTTGGACTATTCAAAGGTAAAACACCACAATTCGACATCAAAAACGGCTCAGCTCGTTCAATCGTACTTTACCTATAATAAAAGGTAAAATGCCTCATCTCAATGAAAATGAACGCACGGCGTTTTACCTTCTACCCGCTGGCTTGGAATTGAGGCGTTTTTGTTAAAGCTAAGACGCCATGAGGCGTTTTTCATCTGACCTGAGGCATTTTAACTCAATTTTGGTCTTGATATATTTCTCAATTTGTTCAAAGGAAAACACCTCAAAGATTTCTACTTTCCACAGCTGAATAGAATGCTCTGTGGAAATGAAATAAAACGCCTTACGAAATATTTCTTTTACCTCTTATACCTAATCGTTTATTTTGGACTTACTAATATCTCATTGTAAACAAGAAACATCTGTTGGGAGATTGCCGAAGAAATTATACGTTAATTCAGAAGGAAAAGTAAATGGTCAGATCTTAACTGTGCGATCCTGGTGATGCCGATGGCAATGGCTTGGTAGCTCCGTTAGAAGATACGAGTTCCTTTCGTATATTCCTGTCGATTATGTCCTCAATATTTCTATAGATAAGAGATCCGTTGCTGTTTAAGTTGACAGCAACTATTCTTGGCGGGAATGAAACCATCTTTTCTGCTGTTCACGAATTGCCAATTGATGTGGCAATTCGTGAACAGCAGAAAAGATGGTTTCGTTTGTTCCGGTAGGTAACTCATAGGAGACTCGATTGATGCTGAAGCGACTGGTGGCGACAGGCAGTGCAAGCGGCGAGCGGCGCGATAAGAGAGCGGCGTAAGTTCTTGAGCGGATGACGAGATTAACAAAATGAACGAATAACAATTTAGATTCATAATATCCAACAAAACTAACATTGAGATCTGCTTAGCTCCAACAGATCAAACATTGAAAATATATTTTCGTGTGATAAAGGGCTTAACAGAGATGAGAAGTTCAACAATAATGTTAACAAAAGTAAAAGCCTGGTTCTTTCAGTTGCCCTCGGTTGTTGTTGAGGTCATGTGTAATAAACGTCAGTGACTTTACCGGTTTTCTGAGAAAGAGCAGTATAAACCGGCAGTTAACTGCTGAGGGAGGTCATAACAGAGCTTCACGCTGGATGACCAACCAACTACCTAGTAGTTCCTTCGGGAAGTCATGAATAGACAACCTCTTTGGAGAACATAGTGAGAATTAATGTTCCAAACTGAAAAACAGATATTTTACCGTAGAGCAGAATATACACGTGCAAGTGCAAGTTTCCTTTTCTTCCAACCTTATACGGAAAATGTTTCACAAATCGTCTTAATCAAATTGTTTATTTTTTGACTTCATTATAAAAGAAAAAGAAAATGAAGTCGCCCAAAAAAAGAGATATAAAAAACATCCTTCGAATTCCGTCAATCTTCAACTGGAATATCATTCGGAACAGGAAGGAAGTGAGGTGGAAGGCTCACCCTGAAAAAATCGTCTGTCAAGGTGGGTGGCAGAATAGTTTGATCCCATAATATAAGAATAAAAATAATTAGTTGTTATATGAATAATTCTTGATTGTGTAATTGAGGAGTACCACCAATCAACTACCCAATTTCACGATCATGTTGCCGACTTTAAATGTTTTCTAATAATATTAGAAAACATTTAAAGTCATGATATTATCATGATATCAGACATGATATTATCATGTCTCACACTTATACTGCTTATGGGATCATGATGAAACTATTGTGGACCGCCCTCAAATTTTCAGACAATCGGTCTATCAAATCGTGACAGTAACGTTTAAGCTGGCGTACTTGCTGATGTTAATCAGATGGCGATGAAATTCATGGAGGAAGATTTCGGGGTCTTCTCACAGCAACCCTGAAAATGTCATCAAAATTTGGCATTAATTTTCTTGTAGTTACGAACAACTTCTCGTATGTCCGGAACAAGGAATTGAGTTGTTCGAAAAGCTCTGAAACGCTAAATGTGAGTACGTAGATATTTTCATTCAGGAAGGCCTACATTTTTCTAACCTGCTGTACGAATATAAAGTTGTGAAAGTTCTAAAATGGAATGAAGTTTCCCTTTTTGCAAATTTACTCAAATAAAATCTCTTAATAATCGGATTCATATCGAATATAATTATCATTGATATTATCAGTATAAGGTAAGAATGTGAATTAATAAGTTGTCATAATAAATTCGAAGTCTACCTTGTGGAACTTCTGAGCGAACGCTCTACTTGGTTCACGCGTGGCACAATCTTTCAAGTGGCCTCGTTGACGACTTCTGATAGGCTTGATTAATTGGCCATTTGCCTGTCTTATTAGGCCTGAGTTCGTGAATTGAAGCTGCGAAGGTCGAATTACAGCACTCATGTTTAAATTTCAATCCCAAAATCAGATTTTGTTAAATCAGAACTTCTAATGAATGAATCAGTTATTTATAAAATAACACGAATTAAAATGTAAGTGTTTTCGAACTTTATTATACTTGAATACCTACAATTATATCTTACCTAATTACCGGCCCACTCACTTTTTTTCGAATAACCAGCTCTTCGGGAGTTGTTTGGATCAGAATTTACTAATGAAGTTCTGGTTTTTAAAGGAGGTCATTCTACAATATTCATGAACCAGTCAAGCTGACTTCAGCATAAAAAATAAATGTAGGTTGACAAGGTATTTTACTGAGCCGTACTTGTCTACATCCGGCGCAACAGATTTAGTGGATATATACGAGTAATTATGATTGATGTTATGAATACTAAATTATGTTAACTGAGATATTGTAATTGCACATTGATTGTAATTATTTGCCGGTTTGATTCATAGTAATCTATTCATTGGTCCATATTAACATACCCGGGCTGGAACTTTGATGGAATTTTGATGGATTTCTTTGCAAAACGGTTTCACAGTTCCTTGTCTTGTTGTTGACTATACTGCCGTCCTTAGCAAAAAGGGCACATCTCCGAAAATCAAGATTTTCAGTACAAGCACTTTTCGTCTTTTAAGTTTCGCGTCCAGTTAATTATACTTTTATCCCATTTTCGGGACATCATACGGTAGGTCCAATCATTCTCCAACTTACTACGACCTTTTTTTTATGGCGTTTTTTTTATAACCAATTTAGAGGAGATACGCCCTTTCCGCTTAGTAAATGAGGGTGATATTCGAGATATACCCTTTTTTGTTAGGCATTCCAACTTGGAATTTCCAAGCACTTCAAGCGATTTCCTGGCAGATTTAAGCCGGGGTTTTTAACATGATTCGTTAGTTGCTTCTACACTACTTCTTTTTTTACGCAGATTATTAAATTTAATCATATGGAAAAGTTCTGTAACGAGCCTCCAGCCCAGTTTGTTTGGTGACTTATCATTAATAAGCGAGCACCCTACGGGATCCGGCTTTTCCGCTAAGCATTTTGGTTGCTAAGAACGTATTTCGAATTTTCGCTAAGCAAAAAAGCCGTATCTCAGGAGATGCGGCTTTCTTGCTTAGTAGAGAAAGGTATTCGGCATGATATCCGCCTTTTAGGCTTAGGAGAAACGACATACGCCTAATTGCCTAAGGATTTCAAGAAATTTCAGAGATACGCCCTTTTTCTCTAGCGTTTTTGAGTACCTTTTCGTACCCATAGGTACATGAATGAGGTATCATAAGGTGCAGAAGACTCCAAAGATTCTAGATATGCAAAAACCTGAAAATCGCCGAAATCCGAGATACGCCCTTCTTGCTAAGGACGGCAGTATAGATGTATGCTCTTATCCTTTTCTCACATTGGATCGACTGTTCATTCTAACCGATTCACAGGTAGATATTTCTGTCCTCGGGGATCGTGTGTTCAAATTCCTGGAACTATCCTTGCTATAGGAAAAGCGGGCTAGGTCGATACGAAGGCAAGAGGTTTCATATTTATCAAACCTAATTTATTTTTGCTACTTGGAGTGCGAAAAACCGTGTAGAGCCAGCAACGTAACGTACGGCTCACTACGATATTAGAATGGATTGTTTGAATTACCTAGCTATTTATTTTATTCGTTTCCCATAATAGGTTTTCAAAAGAGGAAGTTCCAAAAATTGGTAATGTATGTAAAAAAAAAAGAAACAGAATAATACCTAAAAAAGTCTAAAGTCTCTAAAATAAATAGGTTAGGTTCCAATGTTTATGCTTCTTAAAAAGCTTCGTGAATTTTGAATGTTCTTTGATGATGAAATACAAAATCGTGATTTCTTCTTCGAGCCAGAAACGGTGTTCCAGCCGATTTAACTGGTTTTGAACCGACTTCAAATCACCTCAAAACGGGAAGGAGGTGGTCTCTTAATTTCGTGTGTCATGGGAAGACTCTTGTTTTTTGTTTTAATGTTTGTGTTCTCCGGGTTATGTCGAGTTTTATTTGTCTTTGGGGCTGCTATAAAGGAATCATGTAGTTGTAACCTGCCACACAGTTCCTTTCATTCAAACATTTCCATTTTATCAATGTTTACACCTCTATGCCCCACAAAAGGTTCGTTTTATCACCTTATATCGTGTGACCTTGCCTCATTCACCAGGTTTTCCTCGCTCCGCTCCTCGCCGTCGACACGTAAAATGAAAACGCTAACGAGACCTGGGGAGGGTAATACATTCTCTCTATTTTGTCCCCCATCGATTCTGGGAGAGTAATACCTTCTCAATGCTCTATTTCACAACGATTCGTCTTCAGAATCGACCGACATCAGTGAATTTACGGTTCTCGTGTTTTGCACCCCAAACCTCAACCCCCTTAGACTTCGCATGATTGTGCAGCACGAGCTGCCCCCATTACCCAGTAATTTTGTGGATCGATGGAAAGAGGTGCTATGAATTACTTATCAAAATGGTTTCGATTCATGGTCATTCATTGAACAAACAACACTGTTAGGGTTTAGAAGGGTGTATCAGTTCGAACGAATGGATGGAAGACAACTGAACCGAACCATGAGCGAGAAAGGTAACTGAATATCACTGAGTGTACCGGGAATAGTTTGCGTAAGTATTTTACGATGCTGAGGATGAATACCTACTCGAAAAAGAATTTTCAAAACATCCGTGAAAGTTAATAATTTTACCAAATCGATCCCTATGTTCACACACCACCTATCTACCATTTTGGCGAAAATGAGGTTTTCATTTATGTATGTAACTTTCCGCGCCGAGCACACTGGTTAGCTCAAAATTGCTCTATCTAGATCAGGTGAGTCAGAAAACACTATTTTGAACACACCTCGTATCCACATTCGGGTTTTCCTAACAACCTATCAACAGTGAAGAATGGTTTCCACAGCCAGTTTCCAAATGTAGATAGGTGGTGTGAACATAGGTGACGAAATGATCCTCATTTGAACCCGAAACTGCTGACATTAGCAGTTACTTTTGTAGTAATTAAGAAATAACTCATAATCATCACATGTTACAGCTGTCTATCCAGTTGTCCTGAGTTTGAGATAACTTACATCCGTCTGATATGACTATTGCCTGAAAATGAAATAGCAGAGAATAAGTAATGTCTACTTGAAATGTTTCTCGCTTCTCTTTTCTTTGGTGGTTTCTGAAGGAGTAATGCAATACCACATTCGTACAAATTTTGAGAGGGCTTCCTTGCTATCGAACGATTACGAATTAGATTTGAGAAGTTGACCAAAGACGAGTGTTCGTGATCTTATAAAGCTCAACTGTCTGACTAATTAAGTACTTATATTTTGCTTAAGAAAGACGACAAAGCCTCCTGTAGAAGACCTATCAGAAAATGGACGAAAGTAGTTCTGCTTTACCAATTTTAAAATCCTAGAAAATAAAACATTCGAGTGGTCCAAAAATACTGTTATCCGAATACGGTTTTCCAAATAGGCAAATTAGTAAGACAATCATGCACCTTTTTATATCACTTCTTTGCCATGTCTCTTTCCAGAGGAGTTATACTCTGATTCTATGAGTCATTCAGCAGTAAGATAATTACAATTGCTACTACTGCATTAGGTACCCACTCATCGTACAAGCATACAATCTATCAATTCAATGCTATTCTAATATTAAATATTAGAATAACATGAATTGATAGATTTGAATGATGAATTTTATCATTCGACGTTAACTACTTTTTGCTGTTCGACTAACCATCCCAACTGGTAGAAAAGGGAACAAAGAGATCTATAACCACGTTCAATTAACGATTGGATCCCTCCTATGACCTCGCAAATTTTGGAATCGGCAAACGCGAGGGTGAGTTTTGGTTTATTTCTCTGGCTTATCGAAGACCTGAATGCCACAGTGTAGCACTCAGAGGGAATGTTTCACTTACCTTGACCTATCGCACCGTGCTAAAGCTTTCTACAGCTCGACAAACGCGGGATCGTAAGTACTTATTAAATGCCATCTTGTATGAGAGTTAAGCTTCATAGATCACTGGATTCACCGCTTAATCATGAATACTTAATTACTATTGGTGGAGTAATGCTATGGCTATTACACTCAAAGACCTTCGTACTTATGTCATAAATTAACGTAATAAGAAATAAAATTATGTTAATTCCCTGCTTCGTTTGTTCTTTAGTTTATTCAATAATGAATGATTTACAATATGTGATGGCGGAGCAATAAACCAGCAAAGTAGATTCGTTGAGATTTTGAAGTCTTTAGAGCCAATTTTTGTTTTATTATTTCCAATAATAAACTTTGGAATTTACCGTGAGAAAAAAATTGTTTAACTCCTCCTCAAAATTTGATGGTTTACGTTTAAAAGTAAGTAGAACCCAAAAATCGAAGGAAAACGGTGGATACAGCTTTCGTACAAGTACGCAACCACGAGAGACATTGTACATATGTCTTATGTTTAATAAATTGAGAGCTTTCCAATGAGTGGTGAACGATTTTTGTGGGGTGGAAAATGAGGAAGTTAGTTTTCCCTAGGAACGATTGGTTGTACGTGAAAATCATCAGAAATTTCCGCGTAACGCTCCCCTCATAACGCTCCTCGCGTAACGATCCCCGCGTGACGATTTTTCATTTATGTGCCATAGTAAAGACATAAAATGTCAAAAAATCCGTCCGTCCCATACCGCCGTAGGCGGCCTTTTCTTTAGTTACCTTGGACGAATTTTGATGAAATTTGGTAGGTATGTGTGCTCCATTTAGAGTCTAGTTGTGCTGCAAAACTTTCGGTTAGTGCCAGTCACTTCGAGGGGTGAAAACTAGGGGTTGAAATTTTTAAAACTCTCTAGCTCAAAAACTCTCAATATAAAAGTATTATTTTCCCACAAATTTAAAATAGAATTGAATGTTTAGAATCGTTTACAAACCGTTCGCTCCCTAAGAAATTGATTGTTAGACTTGAAATAAATCAGAAACACGAGTGTGAATCCCTTCTTTCTCGCATTCAACCATATTTGGTCATGGGGGCTTATCACTTTTGATAATTAAATATTAATAAATAAGGTTACAGTTCATAATACAGTAACAAAATTTTTAGTTTGTCAAAAACAATCTTCAGGTGAATAGAATTGTTTCCAAAAATTTGATCGAGATTTCGAGGAGGTTCAGGTGAGACAGCGCAGAAAACATTCTGTTTGCAGGTGACGAACGAACTCAGGCCACATGATTAGGGAGGACCTCGTTCCCTGGACATGATGTTGTATCCGTGCGTGAGTGTGTGGCCAATATATACAGGGTGTCTACACTTTCGATGGGCATAACTTCAGGGTTCGATTCTACAAGGTATTTCCAACAAAAAATGTCTCTTAGCAATTTTCTTTTAACCCACTCAAAATTCCTTTTTTTTCACTTTAAAGTTTTTCTTCGCGTTTTCGACCTTACGGCACTGACATGGCCATAACTCCCTTTTTTCTCCTGAAAATTCAAATCTGACTACACCGTTAGAAAGAGCTTTAAATTTCTAAGCTACCTAGTGCAAAATCAAAATATTTCAGCAATAAAATAGTTTCAAAAAATCAAGTCAAAAAGCCAACTTTAAAAATTTTTTGAAACTTGACGTTCTTCGACCGAAGTTTTTACTCTAAATCTCTGCCTATTTCGATGGGCGCTCTTCGGAGAAAACATGCTTAAATTGTCAGCTTTTCAACGGTCCATCAATTTTTCTTTTTAACATTGAAATTTGAAGAGTAAATTAAGTTTGAATGCCAGAAAACGTGTGTTTTACGAGCATATCCAGTGTATAAAGCGGTTTATGGTCCCCCTCGATCTCAAGATGGCTTGACGAGTTTGGTATCATTTCCTACGTAATTTTTTACGCTGAATCCAATGGTGATACTTCCGAATGGTTCCGACTGCTAGAAAGTGGATTTTTTGAAGAAAACCTTCGTTTTTCGTACACAAAGTACGTATTATTCGTAAATGTGGTAGTGAGCACTCAACAAAAACTTCAATCAGCTAGAAATTCGGTGTTTTGTTGAGTTCAAAGGTGTGACTTTATGCTCACTACCACATTTACGAATAATGCGTACTTTATGTACGAAAAACGAAGGTTTTCTTCAAAAAATCCACTTTCTAGCAGTCGGAACCATTCGGAAGTATCACCATTGGATTCAGCGTAAAAAATTACATAGGAAATGATACCAAACTCGTCAAGCCATCTTGAGATCGAGGGGGACCATAAACCGCTTTAAACACTGGATTTGCTCGTAAAACACACGTTTTCTGGCATTCAAACTTAATTTACTCTTCCAATTTCAATGTTAAAAAGAAAAATTGATGGACCGTTGAAAAGCGGATAATTTAAGCATGTTTTTTCCGAAGAGCGCCCATCGAAATGGGCAGAGATTTAGAGTGAAAACTTTGGTCGAAGAACGTCAAGTTTCAAAAAAATTTTAAAGTTGGCTTTTTGACTTGATTTTTTGAAACTATTTTATTGCTGAAATATTTTGATTTTGCACTAGGTAGCTTAGAAATTTAAAGCTCTTTCTAACGGTGTAGTCAGATTTGAATTTTCAGGAGAAATAAGGGAGTTATGGCCATATCAGTGCCGTAAGGTCGAAAACGCGAAGAAAAACTTTAAAGTGAAAAAAAGGAATTTTGAGTGGGTTAAAAGAAAATTGCTAAGAGACATTTTTTGTTGGAAATACCTTGTAGAATCGAACCCTAAAGTTATGAACATCGAAAGTGTAGACACCCTGTATAATACGAAATCTTGTCAGAACCACTGAATGAAGTGAATCTCAAAAGGATTATCATTTACGGAAATAGACCTAATCTCCGTTCAAATTTCAGCCAACCAAATGCGATCGATGATCGTTTCATTGAAATGAGTTATATGTGTTGTACTCAGTTGTGCGTGATTAGGAACCGAAAACCAAATTCCGTTATGAAGGCTCCCACAGGTCTCAGATAGCGATGTTATTGTCAGTATGAATGGAAAAACCGCGTTCTATGCAGTCGGGTGATCTATACAATAAAAAATAAACCGTTGTGTAATTATTTCCAGCGTTTTTTTTACCAATAAGAAGGGGAATGACAGTAAACTGGGAAGAAATCTGACTTGTTATGGTAATTAAATTTATTTCTTTGGTTACTTTCGCTCAACCATGCTGCAAGCTTATCTTGAACAAGTTGTGAACTATTCATATTCCCAAGGAAGATGTTGGAAGGAAAGATCGGTTAAAAATGCGATGTTCTTCCGCTTCTCGAATTTCCATTTTCCCATCCATAAATCTCCCGTTTCAGAATGTTGAGAAGACTGCATTACTCAGATTTATTTTCCTGAGATAAAATGTTAATTATTTTTCAGTATTCAAGTCGTCTGAGAATTTAAAAAATCAAACATCCCATCGTTATTTTACAGTCATAGAATCCTCATCATTCTTATAATATGTCGTATTTTAATGTTTCTTGTCGGTACTTCTAGTTGACAAGTGGCAAGCTAATTGGGATAAATTTATTCCGATCACATATAAATGAGAGTAAATCAGGTCGTTGAAATGTAATAAAGTGTAAAAGAAGGGTGTAGTAAACAGTGGACTGTATCTCATTCAATGCATATGGTGTTTCCATTTTCCGACACAGAGACCTATATTTAATTTTTCGTCAACCGAAACGAACCCACAAAACTTGGCTACTAGCAGCTGAACTGAATCAGCGACAACAAAGTGGTGGAAACCCATTCCAATAAAAACCATCTACTCGTAATTCGACGAAAATAAATAGATAGAAGGTTGAATTGATTTCGACGGTTGGTCATCTTACTAGAAGAGCTGTTCATTGACTCCGATTTTCTTCATTGACTCCTAAGAACTATGAGTTGTCTTTGACTTGGTGGGAGTAAGATCGTGAGTAATCTAACCGGAAGGGGTTTCAATTTAGAAAAACATCTGTCAAGCTGAGTTGGCAATGTAGTTTTCTCACGCTTAATAGAATAGGAAAAGAACGTAATTGAACTCGTCAGTGTAAAAGTGATTTATTTCAGTATTATAGAGCTGATGAATTCATTATTAAAATCCAAAATTTGAATGGTGATGAAAAGATCATTTTGTTAGTTTTTCAAATCGACAAACAGTAACGCGATCGAGAAAGTTGTTATGATTATTGTTATTACGATTGTTGTTGTTACGATTATGTTAATGAATTTTCACGTTTCAAAGTGTAGAATTAAAAACCCTATTTGGAGTCTAGTAGTACTACGACACTTCTGGTTATTGTCAGTCACATCTAAGGGGTAAAAGTTGGAAGAAAACGTATTCAAAACGCGCTCGCTCGGAATCATTCAGTATTAACGTGTTGGTTTTTCATTCATTTGAAATACTGGCGTTTCTTTAAAGAATTTAATGGCACCGCTCAGAGCTTTGTAGCCAAAACGTTCGCTAAAGATTAAAATTAATTACCTAATCAATGGATGTTTCAAAATGTTTTGGTGAACTTAAGATAATGTTCAGTTTTTAGTCACGAATGAAACCACCCAGACGTAGAGAGTTCATTCAATTGTAAAAACTATCGGAATACTAAAACCCGATGTTAGCATTTTATTGTTATAGCCTAGTACCCCTAGACCTTCAAAGTTTGGAAGAAACCATGATCTTTGCAGACGGGTTCTTCAAAGAAAAATAATAAACCAATGTAGAATAATATGCAACATTTCTCACTGTGTTCAATCTTATTGTTTTATGTGAACTCAGGGTTCCGCAATGATTTGAGTACAGCTCCGGACCAACCAACCAAACTCTCTTGACCTGCACGAATACAAATTCTTCCTATCTATAATAATGAGAAAGCAGAAGTACCAATGATTTTACTGTTATAAAGGAATAACGTGGAGACAACAGAACTTATGGACTCGAACTGTCTACGAAAAGTTCTGAGAGCATGACAAACAGTTCATTTTTATAGTTAAGCGTATCTGAAGGCGGCGCGGCGAGCGGGAGAGCAGCGAACCGCGTCTTGGTTACAATGAACCCTCCCTATTCTAACCATTCCCATGGATTACAGCACCGCTTCCACGACTGGCTGACTTTGTTTCTTTCTTTTTTTTTCTTCGTCGACGCTAACGCGGTCTCTGCATTGATAAACTGACAGGAACCGGAAGTGAATCCAGCAGGTGTGTGATGGGTAGTGGTTTTTCAAGGAGTTAGACCTCATTCCTAGTAAGTTTTGGGAGAAACACTTCCAAGGAGTTTCTGAAAATCTTCCCGTTACAAAATTTGTAATTTTCTCTCTAATAAATTTCCTTTCAATCATAAAATTTGAACGGCTGAGTCGAAATTCATACCGGGTCTATTCCTGAAGTACTCTACACTCTTCAGATCCATACTTTTGTAAACGTATGTCTGTTACTAAAAGTTAAACCAACTTCATGATGACTACAACGATAAGTAAAACAAAATACCGTCACATCCACGGCTGAAGAAAAATTCTCAAGCTCTATTGAAATTAAAATTGTTGTTTACAAAGTAGACTTGTATTACTGTTGAGTAGAAGGGATGAATGATACTTCTCGTAAATGAATGAATCCTGTTATTTCAGTAGGATGTGAATTGATTCATTAAGTGGAGTCACCTATTCATTGTATGATACAGGAAAAATACTAAATTTTTAGTAATAAATTAATTTAAGTAATAAATTATACAGGACAATGAAATAAACTTATTGCTTGTGAAATTGTGAGACGAAGTTTGATAGTTTTCCAACTTCATGCAGTGTGTTTGAGGGGATTTGTCTACTCGTATTTAAAAAATTATAAACGAATTGTAAACAATCCTGTTAAGAAAAACGCTGCAAATCATTGCTCAAAGGTTTATTATTTTCTGTATATATCACCCTTCTGATTTGAATAGGATTGAAAATGGCCTTAGAGCTCACTCAGCTGATCAGTGATCTGAGGAGTGAAGAAGATCTCCTCGAATGCTGGAGACGCCTAGAAGAGCACTTTCATTCAATAGGATTGAAAATGGCTTCGGAGCTCACTCAGCTGATCCGTGATCTGAAGAATGAAGAAGCTTTTGAGCAATGATTTGCAGCGTTTTTTACCCACCAACATTTTTTTTACCTACCAACTTTTTTTTACCTACCACACCATACTGGCTTCACACCTTCACAATCAAGTTTATTAGAAAGAACTAAACGCTTCACACTCGATTCGAAAAATAGAAAGCTTCATATTGAAATTTGATTACTGGTTACGCAGAAGGCAAAACTGTATACAAATCGAAGAAATGAACAGCAATCCCATTTTAGTCCGATAAAATTTGAATGGAGATTAGACCTCTTTTGCGATTCACACTCATGATTCTGTTTTATCGAAGGAAAACCTTCAAGTACTCGTAGGGACCGAACGGTTTGTCCTACAGAGCTCCGGGTGGTCTCAAAAATTTTTAAAAATTCAATACTATTTAAAATTGGTGAGAAAACGATACCTTTATTTCGAGAGTTTTCGAGCTAGGACACTCTTGAAAATTTCAACCCTTTATTTTCACCCCTTAGAAGTGACCTACATCAACTAAAAGCTTCGCGGCACAATTAGACCCCAAATGGAGCCCATATACCAAATTTGAACCAAATCGGTCCAGTGTTGCTAAGAAAAGTGCCGCGGACGGCGGACGGACATTGCAAATTTGGATTCTACGCACCTTGAAACGTAAAGTGACAAAGTTTGAGGGGGGGTTATAAAAATTTTTTGCGATACGATCACATAGGCTTATTATTAGAAATAATAAACCAAAAAACGCTGCAAATTATTACACAAAGGTTTATTATTTTGCTATATAGATCACTCATCAGCAAAGAACACAGCTTTGACATTGTCAGCCACCATAGATACTACCAACCTACCTCATACCTACTTCATAATCAAGTTTATTTGAAATAAATAAACGCTTCACTCTCAGTTGGAAGAAACAGGGAGCTGTGGGTGCCTTCATGAGGAAATTTGATTACTGGTTGCTAAGGTCACAAAACTGAGTACATCTCGAAGAAACAAACAGCGATCGCATTTAGCTAATATTTGAACGGAGATTAGGCCTATTTTGCGATTCACACTCGTGTTCCTGATTTATCGTAAGTTCAACTCTAAGTTCCCATAGGGAGCGAACGGTTGGTCTTACAAAGCTCCTCATTCGATCTGGGTCTCATTCGATTCTAAAAATTCTATAGTATCTTAAATTGAAGGGAAAACAATACCTTTGTATCAACATTTTTTGATCTAGGGCGTTTTCAAAATGTCAACCCTTTTTTTCAACCCTCACAATAAACTTAATTAACCAAATTCCTCAATAAATTTTCGAATCTGCTTCCAGAAATACCCCTTTTTGCAGACATTTTTCAGTGAAAGGTACCCTTTTCAAAAGAAAAAACACCTATTTTTGTATTCAGGGTGTCCTGAGACCAATCACCAATATTTCAGGAATCGATTTTACGACTAATCTGCAACATCTTTTTCCTCTCAGCACTTCTTATTACTCCGCTCAAGATGCCACATTTTTCACTTTGATTTTTTTTTCTCGAGTTTCCGACTTTGTGGCATTGAATTGATTATAAATCCTTCATTTTCCATGCAAAGTTAAATCTGAATACAACGTTGGAAAGAGTTACATTTTTCTTACGATGAGCTCTTGTCATTCCTTCGTCAAAATTGTCATTTCCTTTTTTTTTTTTTTGAATATTATGGTGAATTTCTTCTGCCAAAACATGGTTTTCTTCAGAGGCCCTTAAGAGCTTAAAACATGCTCCATTTCATCAGTTTTCCAACTGTAACTCATTTTGTTGGTCCCCTATGAAATTTAAGGGAGTAAATGGGAAAACAACGTAGAGGATGGAATATTCAGCACGATGGACCCTGTTCCTGCTCCCTATTCCGTCAGTAAAAACGACGTTTGCGATCCTCTATCAAGTTCAAGTTTCATTTCCTGTTCAATACCTCGCTTTCCTCAGTTTTCAGCCCTTACATTCGATTGGCACTACATTACTCGTAGACGTTAATATACAGTAACAGAGATGTTAACTGCTCTACCTACAAATTTCGTTCATTCAGTCGTATTTTCAAATAGATTTGATGGACTTCTATTTGTATTTTTCATAGAAAGGAAGGAGGGGGTGTTATCAAGGAAAATTGACTCAATAGCTCAGCATCGGCAAATGGAATTTTAACCAATTGACGTAGGGGGAGATATGAGAGAGTTCGCTGATTCAGTTGTATTTCAAGAAAATCATCAATTATGCTGATGATTGAGATTACACTTCTTTTTGGTTCTTATTTATTGAAGACATTCGGCGTATTGTGCCAAAATCTATTAAGCCTGCCTTTACTTCCTCTCGCCCTTAATTATTTCATGGGCGAAGAGGGTCTACCCGAGCGAGACCAGGTGCAGGTGTGCTCCTGGTGAGCATCCCAGGTCAATAGATTCAATGGGGAGATGAAAGTTTGATGAATGGGTAACGTAGGGCCCCGCTCTGTTTTCCGCCCGCTAAGTGTTCCCTCTGAATAGCGGAGGTGGATGATAACCCGAAAATTGGTTTACATTATGCCGAAGTTGTTAGTGATTAAAACGCAGACTATTAGTTATATTCACCTTACCATTAGTCGTTATGTTGATGAAAGGCGTGAAAATCTTAAGTGAAATCCCTGTCACGTTCTAGCACTCCGATCGTAACGTATACATAGAATTTTTGAGTCTGATTCTGAATTTTCTAGACCAATTTTGGAAATTTCCAAACCATATTCAAAATTTCCTAACCATATTCATAATCCAAAATCAAAAACCAGTTTCAGAACTTTCCAATTCAATTTCAAAACTTTCCAAGTCAAATACAAAATTTTCCAAGTCAAATTCAGATTTTTCCAAAACAATTTCAAAATTTTGCATTTCAATTCCAGAATGTGATCAATCTTTCTGTGTGGTGATATATAGCATTTCCAAGTGAAATTAATCCTTTTCCAAACCAAACTAATATTTTTCCAAACCAAATTCATTGTTTTCCAAATCAAATTACCTAATCCTTTCCTACAACATATCAATATGGTTCCGTAAAGTACCTAATCTCACAAAGCAGATGGTCCTCTATGACTTGGGAGGATGGCCCCCTACAAATTGGGGGGCTAGTCCCCTATGAATTGGCGACCATCCTCCTAATTCATAGGGGACCATCTTGGAAATGGGACTTGGAAATCCTACATACATATACGATTATTTATAATATAAATATATGCCGTTGAGGATATTGATGGAATAAGTCATAATAAATTTATATATTATATAAATTTATTATCTCTTATTCCATCATTATCCTCAACGGTATACCGAGAAAAGTCTGCCAAATGGATGTAGCTCATAGTTTCCTTGTATTCCTTGGTAATCCAGTTGTATAGATGATACGTTTGACTACAACGAAGTTTGATCATCCGCATAATTTCTAGAAACTTAAACAAAATCGAAAAATGATTCAATAAATTGTTGTTCACAGCAAGATGTAGTCTTATGGCTGATGTACGTACCTTACGCTCAAACGATAGACCCCTTACCAATGATTCTCACGTGTACTCGCATACGGATTTAGGAACAACAAAAACATGTTTAGTCAGTGCGAAATGTTAAAAACGTGGAGCACTTTTATTATTTTATGAAATTATTTATAATAGATAATAAAATATAGCTATAGCTTTGTTTCAAACACATAAAACCACTAAAATTAACAAAAAGCGTTACATTTTTCAACTATTAGAATTTTACTGTTTGTCTAGAAGTTTTTTAATCAAAATTTTTGAAGGCTCAAATCCACTTGCTCTTCATACTGCTACATCATATTCAAAATTTGAAGTTCTAATTATTGGACATGATGCACCATGTAATGGATGGAGTAAGGAGTATTCTTCGAGCAGTAAGGAGTTATTTTTGAAAATGGAGAAAATAGGAATCTATTCAATAGAGTTGTGTAGGTGTATTTTTTTTTTTTTTTTTTTTTTTTTTTTTTTTTTTTTTTTTTTTTTTGGTGCATAGTGATAGACAATCATCAACATCATAGTTCTGTAAACTTTCGAATTGGGGACTCTTTCTTAGCAGTTTTCTTTGAAATCGAGTACGTTCTCTTGAGGTTCTTACAAGTTGCATCTCAGGAGTTCGGATTGTGTGGCAAAATTTTTACACTTCTAATATAATTATTTCCTATGAATGGGGGACACAGAGCATTGCTAGGCAGCTAGCCTTGTATACATGCTTGAAGACCTCGGAAAAACCCTGGAGGCTTGGGAAACTTTTGTCATAAGGCGCAATTCCAACAGAAAAACTTCCATCGTGTAAACTGGGTTACAGGAGACATCTTGATTGTTTTTGTAGAAAAGCCTCGTCTCGTGCCCCATGGGAAGGTTCTCACGTGTCGCAACTGCTAAATCAAGATCGTGGATTATGAGGAATATCTCTGGGTCCGGCACTTCCCAAACGTCTACAGTCCGTACCCCAATGTTGCAATTTCTACCATGGACATGCAATCTAGACGTGGTGGGTAGAAATGTGTTGAGATCACGCGTTGTCGGTGTTTGGAACTCCTCTTGAGAACTGAAACTGCAATGATTCTTTACTGGAGTTTAATTATGAGTTTCTATCTCCCCTCGAGTATTACACATCTTCTCCAAAAGGTGGGACGATCTTTCTAAGCTCTTCGAGCAATGTTACCGAAAAGTTATTCATTAAGAAGACGATGAAGCGTACAGAATTGCTGCAGCTGTTTTTCTTGGTGAGCTTGCGTTTATTCGTTCTCATGTCGCACCCAATTGAAGTTTTGATTTTATCGTGCTCCCTCCTATCATGTGTCTTGTAAAGTACTGATCTCTTATTTGTCACATCAGGCTCAATAGAAGAATTTCATTTGATGGAGATCATGTTCCTATCTACACGCACCCCATATTTCTTTCTAACCTATCAAGGTACTTTATAGGTCAAATGTCGTAGTTGTGGACCTGAGAGTATTTATGAAACATTCAATACTCAATTGACGAAGGAGTGATTATTTGAAGTGGAAGGGGTTCTCGAAGATCCAAGGTCACGTATCGGCCATGCAAACTTCGGTTGTGAATATTTCAACAATCATCGATTCCTTCTTTGTTGTACGAGAACGAGAAAATAAAATTTGACGCCTTGCACGCCAGAATGAAGTCCTCTCTAGAAAACGCATACTTCCTAACGTTCCATAATTTTTAGGATCAGTAAATGCAAGTATCACGTGGCCGGTCACGGGCGCCATCCGACTGGACTCAGCTATTGTTCTCAAGTTCTGGTTTTCCCTATGTCAGCAAGGTTGCACTCTCGTGTAGCGAGTCGTTAGAAATGAGGAATTATGATGAATTCATCAAGAAGGGTGACGAATATTCACTAAATAGCGAGCATCAGCTCGATTTGTACGTCTTGAAAACTGTGGAATTGAGAAAAACAACCTTTACAAAATTTCCTTCGTGATTTCTAAGCTCTCAAAATAGATTTGGTGTTTCCGAAAACCAAGTTAGTAGCTAAAATTTGTTGTACTGAGAATCCAGTTAAGGGAGTCTCAGTCGGGCGCCGTTCGTTCCTCGTTCCGGGTCAGTATTTCCCTAAATTTAAGGGGCTCAAACTTTAAAAATTGAACCTAAATTTGAAATGTTCAAGGATTTTCGAAATTCATTAGTGCATGGGCGTAGGGAATTGAAAAACTGTCAAACTGTGAATAACTGCCAGAGAAATATGGGAAAAACCAAACCGAATAAAACGGGGTTTCCCATATTTCTCTGGCAATTATTTTTCGATTTTGATGATTCCAGCGGCAATCTTTTAGTTTTTCAATTCCCTACGCCCATGCACTAATTAATTTTAAAATTCCTTAACATTTCAAATTTGGGTAAAATTTTTATAGTTTGAGCCCCTTCAATTTAGGGAAAATACTGATCCGGAACGAGGAACGAACGGCGACCGATTGAGAAATAAAATCAAATGTGAAAATAAAATTGTAAGATGGAAGATTACCTGGATGTAGGACGTCTTTACGTTGATAAAAAAGGAGGTGTATTGTACCAATATGTCTTCGAACTGCTGAAACGTCCTTATGTCCACAAACTTGAAGAGAGTTCCACAGAATATACCTTCACTATTGGTCAATGAAATAAGTGGTGCTTGTCCAATATCCTACGAACTCAAGGCTCGCTGATGGGAGTGGCCAGACGTTCCGCGTGCCATTGAACGATTCACCTTTGACTTTAGGGGTAACTCGCATTATGCCCCTATAGTTACCTTCAGCCGTTTCTTCACTTCTTATCTGTTCCGAACGTTTCGCGAACCGCTCTATCGCTGATCGAAACCTCCTCGGTCGAAAAGAACAATAGAGTTTACGCTATACAAGAGACGACCAAAGATGGAACGTGACTCGGTGCGCTTTGGTATCAGCGAGGCGCGTTGAGATGAGATGGAACTGATGCCCTCCATGACAGCTGCGGTGTCATTTTGCTCCTCCGTCTCGCCCTCCTAACTCGGAAACAATCATCCATCCTACCAACTTGGCACAGTCAGTTCTAACACTTTGAATCCCGAAGTGAATCGTTTCCAAGTCTACCAATTATTGTAAGTTCCTTTCGAAATTAATTTCGAACTACCAAGTATAATATTTTTCTACTACGAAGTATGAACAGTTCATATTTATAAAAGGATGATCTGATTCTTTCCATCTCAGTTCTGTAAGAACCTGAATTTACATCAGGACTCCCGCAAATCCTTGAGTTTGCATTTACTTCTACCACCTCTACTCTCATCTAATCATCGATACCTACAATCTACATATTTAATATTGTTTACTCCTATCTTATCAGGGATCATTTCTTCATCTCATTATCGTTTCATCAACTCTCTGTGATACTATTGTCATAATAATAATTCACTCAATACGGTAAACAACACTAGAGGGTGTCTCACACGAAAAATGTGTATTTTGGCCACCAGTAAATGTTATGACGCATTCTGGATTGCACCACGAAAGAGACGATTGAACCGACTCGAAAGCACTGGGCAGCATAGTTTACTCAACTCAACTCATACTGCAAGTTCAACACTTGCGGATTTTTTTTTTTTTTTTTTTTTTTTTTTTGACAAAAACGTTGACGGACATTTTTCAAGTAAGAAAACATTTTTAACGAAAAACGGACCTCAAAACTGATGTCGGTAAACACCAAAAAGAGAAAAATGATAATCACAGCAAATTCAGATAGGTCCTAGGTATGTAGGTAGGCAAGTACGCATTGAAGTCGTCGCCGTGTCCATCTGTAGTCACAAGAATTGAACGTTAATTTGGTAACAACACTTCTTAAGATAAGTAGCTACAATTTATGTCCATCGATATAATGAACAATCACTACACAAAGTAATTTCCCTATTACCTTTAAATAGCTCCCATACTGGTTTTGGATCAGTTTCCTCGGAGATGTTAAACAATTTCAATTCGATTTACAGATCATGTCCATAGTTTTTGATTGGTTTCAATTTTGAGAATCAGCTATTCCAACGGCATTCCGATAAGTTTCCTTGGAGAAATCGAAATTCTCAACATACTTCTCACAGCAATCACACATTCTATCACATTCATATGACAGCAGTGACTAGTTTGGGAACACATATATTAGATCAATGGTACTTACTCTTGTAGTACTAATCAGATCGAGTATGGAAGGTGGTAAGTTTGTATCTACAGATGGGCACGGCGGTGACTTCAATGCGTATCTACCTACCTACATACCTAGGACCTATCTGAATTTGCTGTGATTATTATTTTTTCTTCTTGGTGTTTACCAACATCAGTTTTGAGGTCTTTTTTGTTAAAATGTTTTTATTTTATTATTTTTTCAATCTTATAATATTTTTATTTTTTACTTTTTAGTGGTCCTCAATTTAAATCTAAAGTTAATTTCCCCTCAGTTTTCGTAATGTAGATCTGTTTCTATGACGAAGAAGCTATGTACTACAACCACTTGGTAGAATACCTTCTCATCACCTAACTGTACTATATCCTTCATGTTTGTTAGGAAAACTTACCTACCTACTTGAACATTCATGAACTCGTTTAATGAGGTGTATGCCGGTTCTGCGCGAATAATGGGCTATAATTTCCCCCTTTCTCCCCCCCCCCCCCCCGCAGCACCATTTAGTTATCGGAATCCCCATCATATAGCATCTCATTTTAAAGCTTACAATCACACCTTCAATTTGGATATACATGAACGGCCAACGAACGACCAGGTCGGAAGTTACAGGGGAACTTGAGTGAATATGAACCAAACATCCCGAAATCAAAAATCACGTTTTTCAACTTCTTTCACAAATTTTCGGCACTTTCAACAAATCAAAATGAAATCCGTTTGAAACGGAACCACCACGGATACTGGTAGAACACATTTCCAAAAGAATCAGGCAGATTGGTACCAGAATAAAGAAATGCAAGGTGTTCGGACATACAATTTTTAAAAAATCGTCGTCTCACGACACACTGAAAAGAGAACCTCCTCCTTCGCGCCTACGGCAGTTTTAAAGTAGGTAATAGTTTGTACAGTAAGAGTTTCTTATAGCATGAATACAAGGCTTTTCTGCTTTCGGTGAGGAGAAAAAAGAATCCACAATAACCTAAAGAAACAAATACCAAATGAAACATACCTGCCTTGTCTTTTTCAATATCAAAATAAGGGTGTTGACGTTGAGGAAAGGTCTATCGTTTCGGGGTTGAAGAGGCGTAACGCGTTGTGGACGAGCAATTACGTAGACAATTAACTTCGCGGAAAATGACGTACACCTCTGGGTTCACAGCACGGTCCCTCAAGGGCAACGGGATGGCTTACTACGAGTAAAGCCCGAAACAACCGATTATGTCACGATGATTCAGACTCCTCCACCAGCCACCACTATGAGTCAAACTCTGCATAAGTTGAGCCGTGAATGCAAAATGAGAAACGCGGAAGAAACCGACTATTAGGTATACCGAACTATGTCACTATCCTGAATATTGGTGTGACTGGGGTTGATTCCGAGTGAGAATTTTCCTTTGCCGATGGTTGTTGCCTGCAAACCTATGAAAATATGAATGGGCGTCACAATAAATGCGTACAAATTTTTTCATTATTAATTACGTTAAAAACCAGATACCCACCTTCTTAATCGTGGACTCGGAGTTTTCCTCAACATTAACTTCCAGCATGCTACCTCTCTTTATCCTCGTTCTTTGCGACCCCTATATGTCATTTCAAAAGGCCTGAGAAAGATGACTACTTGTCTCTAAAAAAGTATCAAGTAGAAAGAAAAGTTAGATTCAAATCTCATGTCGCTTGAGTATGAACTGTTTCAAGAGATACAGTTGATGCTTCTTATCAAGTTTATATGGAGAAGCATACGAACGTGCGTTCTGCAAATTAGACTTACTGAACTCAGAGAAATTTCACAATCGCTTAAAGTGCTTTGAAGTGTTTTGGTACTCGAACACAGTAAACTACACTTTCTAGCCATTCAAAGGTGATTAATAAGTTGTTTTACATTTTGTTAGCAAATCAACGCTAAACTCTCATGATGCTATTGAAGGTTGGTATTCCAATCATTTGGCTATTTTACCTCCTTGACTAGTTATTGATGGTGGTTGTTGCCAGGATAATGTGATCCTTTTTCTTGTAAACAAAAAATTAGTGTTTACTATTTCATCAATGACGGCAAACAATGAGTTATACAAAGAGTCGGGTTAGTATGAAACATGATAGGCAGACGATCGAAGCGACTAAGCGATCTATGTGATGGTTTGTCGAAAGACGAGCTCCGCTGAGCTTCCAAACCTTCTATTCTGTTATTGCAACCCTGAAGGAAGTTGGATCCCCAGATTTAGGCTTATTTACATTGGCCAAGGTCGCAGAGACCTATTGTGGCAACACCTCTTCCCCTTCGATACCGTCTCTAAAGAACACACAATCCATAGAGGGGCAATTAATTTGCCGGTAGATGTCTACTCTAAGGACGCACCAAAAGCGAATGACGAAAGAAGACCTTCGCATTTCTAGGTACGTGCTTTCCCTTTCTAAAACGGAAAAGTGAGTTGATCATGGATGAATAAATTCACAGAATCCCAGTAAATAAATAAGAAAGGGCTGTACTGTACGGGTTAGTATAATCAACGAGTCAATAGTCCGAATTTAGAAGCAGAAATATTTTTGAAACCTCTTCATCTTGGTCTGCCGGAATTTAATTGAATGCTTACCACTCCTCTAAAGCCATCAAAAAGTCTATTTTCTCTGTCTGTTTCAGTAATTTTCAAATTGAAAACAAAGTTGCTGGAACAGATATACGCTGTAATAATTCCTAAATTCAACTTATTCGCCGTAAAATCATTCTTTTTAGTGATGTTCATCGAGTAAACACGTTTGTGGATTGGGGAATTTCAGGTAGTTTCATCACTTGACCTAGTTGAAGTTTGGGGAGATTTAACAAGTTTACGACGTCTGCTCCCTTTCTTCCAAGGGCGTCCACCAACATACTTCCCCTAAAATGAGAAAACCGTAGAAAGATGACCAAGGCACCCCATTAGTATTAGCACGGAAAAAGAGTTCCTTCTGAGTAACTGTCTCCTTAAAAGAGGTGTAGAAACTAGAATTTCTTGGTATCTTTACTACTCTCATTTTAGGAAGCTTTCTACAGCCCTCTGGTTATCATTTTCAACCCAAGAAAACAAAAATAGAGTTGGCTGAACAGGAGAGTTAACTTTAAAGTTTCTACTTTTTGAAAAGTTTTGAATTTATTGTGGTAAAACAACGGTTGATGGAAGAAAATGGAGTATGTAAGTAATTACCAGCAAGCTCTGTTAGATAGGTTCCGAAAATAAAGGCAAGAAATCAAGGGCTTTCAGTAATTTAGTAAAAAGTAAAGCAAACAATCGTTTCAGGTTGAATTTTCATTTGATTGTCTCGGACGTCATAAGCTCTCTCCCAAAGGGAAGATCAGAATTTGTTCTGATGATTTCGTATTCGGCTATCTACTATCTCATCTCCGTAAGTGAAGAGGGGTTCACCAACGACCCAACTCGATAAATTATTAAGACTTTCCTTGGTGATTATATTACTGGAACCTGTTCATTGAACCAGCTAACTCAAGAGCTGTTATTGTATATGCCCCCACCTCTTCGGAAATAAAGCCTCATACAGTTAATTACCTATCATTATTTCCAGACCTACTTTGAGTACTACATTTGATAGCCACATTACTACCAAGGACCCTGCTTTACTTTTTCTTCATAAAAAAAATTCACAAACTCGGTATGTTCTGTTGCAGTCATGCCGAAGGATGACGGAGGACCGGCGAGAAACGAATGCTGAAAGGGGCAGGCAACGGCTGGTGAAGACCCTAGAAGGGCCAGGGCCGTACGAGACGATCGTTCTACCTCACGGTGGAGGCTATTGGGCGGATTGCGGCGGAGGTAATCTCAGCTTGCCCCCTTCCAATGAACACCAGCCTAAAACCTACAGACATCACTTTCTCGGACAGGTCAGTTGAATGCTTATTTTTTAAATCCTAAAAGTCAGCTGATATCACTGGTGAAGATGTCAGAAGAGTCTATATTATATTCAGTACTACCTTTAAATTACTGTTAGAATAAACTCATAATTAGTTGAATTAGGTACCTCATATTTTTCAAGCATTCTCTTCTTGATCATCGATGAATTCTTTCAAAGAGCAAACCAATTTCCTCCAATAATTAAGTAGTACTTCTCTCTTGTGTATACTTTCGAGTCACGCTAATTTCTTCTCATTACATTGCTTGCTCGATTTCCTGACCTTAGGCGTTATTTTTTTAGCGGTAATGTTCGTGTCTTGGATTCTAACAGTAAATTCATATTTAGTTACTACCAGGATGAAAAATCTCAAACACCAAAAACAAAAAATTTACCAATACAATACAAATATAAAATCTTCATCCAGAGAAGATAGTCTCTCCACTAACAAGAGCTGTGAGAATTTGTCCTTGGTTCTGCGATCCTTGAAGCTCTGAGCCTGGGTGAATGAAATAATAATTGATCTCAAGCCGAATTTGTTCCATCAAATCATCCAGATCCTGGAGTTGGCCTTAGGCACGCCTTTCATTTCAGTGTTCCCCTGAGACGCAGAAATCACTGTTGCCTAGTGATCAAGTAGATGTTACCTTGTCTCAGCATAATGTATATTTAAACTAAATCATGGTTCGATTTTGTTAAAAGTACCATGGTTGATGCTGGATAGTCCCTAGACATCATACAAACAGCAGCGTGTGCGCACGCGCTAACGTGATTTTTTTTTCTTAAATTAAGTAGGAGGTCTTTGGTGAGTTGATTCACAAACTCCTTCCACTGCGACCTAATGAGGTCTATTGTGGAGTAACGTGATTTTACTTGAACATCAATTTCTAAACTTCGGTGGGTCGATTTTTTCGAATGCGGAGGGAAACTTAGAGCTGGCCCAAAAACATTGCACAATTTCATAAAATAAATTAAAATTAAAGTAAAATTAAATTAAAAATAATGCACAGTTTTATCACGATTTGATAAGTACAAGCAAGATGATTGTTTGTAAAAAAAAAAAAAAAAAAAAAAAAAAAAACATTTCTTTTGTACTGATAATATATTTGGGTTAAAATTATTCCAGAATGCATGTAGCATTAACTTTTTAAATTCTCCTGATCATATTTATGCAACAAACACGCAAGTTGGAAGAAATCACATTATTATTGATTTAATAAAAATGAAAAATGATGGTATCCCCTATTATGAATTAATAATGAATTTTATTAGATTTCTTTACCTTCTCCATGGCACATATCCGTCATAATGCCATTGCCTGTACATATATACTCGGGACTTATTACTCCGGAATTCCATTCATATTCATGTCTTGTAAATGGTCTCGATCCTTTCGTCACCTCTTGAACCAAATTTGCATGAAAGTCAATGGAAGGCCCACGATTACTAGGCCTCTCACGACGTATTGAAAGATACGTCCATAGGTCATTCGATGGCGTGCCGAACGGACGACCTGAGGCCACGAGGCGGCTCGCGTGACGTGGTGTAATGGTCAGCAGATGGTGCAGAGGGGGGAAGCTTACGTTGCTAATACAGAATAATTCAGGAGTCCTGGAGTTCGAACCAAGTGGGGGCAGTAAACTTCAATTTACCGAATTCGTTATATCCACCAGCCACGGACCCTTTGGAATCGGGAGGCCACACCAGAAGGGCCTGAAGATGGAAACGATTCGCGGACGGATGAAAATTTATAGGACGCAGGGCGGCCTCTTATTCCCCGTTCCCCCTTCTCTGCCTCTTAATAAAGGTTTGAGGGCTGTTCACTTCCACAGCAGCCTCTCGCCGTTAGATCCCATTATTGTTGTGGATTTCACACGGGGAACGTTATCAGGAACGTAATCGTTTCCCAGCGGGTAATGAACACCTTGCAGTGCCACAAGAGTAGGGGCGGCTCCCTCCTTCGAGGTCAACATCCGACTTGAGTATCTTGAAATGGGAAAAACATGAAGACAGACGTACACACCTAACTACTGCGAATATCTAGCTGAATCAGAACGGTTCATCTTGAATATGAATTTATTGGTGTCTAGTTCCAAATATGGATGGACAGCGTCTCTCACTAGATGGTTGTAAGATGAAATATAAATACCGCATGTCATGATGTGAAAGATATTCAAATTTCTTCAACTCAACGAACATAAGCCGTTCCAGCATCCCACCCATTATCACATTCAATAGTCAATGGGGTATTTCAGTAAATTGTTTTTAATTTTTTTTTTTTTCGAAAGAGCATGGGTCAGGAATAAAGGCAATTGGGTCTGTTCGCCGAGAAAATGTTTAGAAGAAATTAGGGAAGCTAATGAAAGTTGAAGGTTTGAATGATGTGACGTATTAGCTTGCTGACCTTGGAGCGAGACATTCCACTAATCCCGTGCGGTCTCGAACGCCTCGTGATACTACAAAATACTAAGCACACAGTAGTGTGTCTGCGTTCATGGAGGCCCGCCTTTTTTTCAAACGTGTGATCTCTTCATTCAATTTCTCTACCACATGTTTTAGTATTCAATGGCGCTAAATCCAAATTCCAAATTTGAAGTCAAAATTTGAGAACCCAAAAAAATAAAAAAATATAAATCCAAATTTGAGGTCAAAACCCTAAATTTCCGACCCACCGAAATACCCCGTTTTGCTTCCTTACTATCAAAGACTTTTTCACATTACAGTTTTAACACAGAATGTGTTTTTGCAATGACCTACCGAAAAAAAATCGTCACGAAAAAGCGACAGAAAAAACCGTTACGCGCCTTTTATAATGATTTTCACGTGCAACCAAGCCGTTGGTAAGGAAATAGAACTCCCGCAGTGTTCATTGCACAGAAATTGTTCACCATTCGTTGGAAAGCTCTCAATTTATATAGTATTTTTCTTGTAGTTACATATTTATTTATATAACATTTATAGGGTTTTAGACCAAATTAAATGTCTAACAACTATTTACTTTATTATTGCCAAAGACTCCACATTTATTGGTTTATTATTTTCAATAATAAGCCTTTGGAATCGAGCAAGAAAAAAAATTTTTTAACCCCCCCTCAAAATTTGATGTTTTACGTTTCAAGGTACGTAGAATACGAAAATCGAATAAAAAAATTTCCGTCCGTCCGCCGTACGCCGTACGCCGTCCGCCGTCCGCCGTCCGCCGTACGCGGCACTTTTCTTAGCAACACTGGACCGATTTGGTTCAAATTTGGTATATGGGCTCCATTTGGGGTCTAGTTGTGCCGCGAAGCTTTTGGTTGATGTAGGTCACTTCTAAGGGTTGAAAATTAAGGGTTGAAATTTTCAAGAGTGCCCTAGCTCGAAAACTCTCGAAATAAAGGTATCGTTTTTTCATCAATTTTAAATAGTACAGAATTTTTAAAAATTTTTGAGACCACCCGGAGCTCTGTAGGACAAACCGTTCGGTCCCTACGAGTATTTGAAGGTTTTCCTTCGATAAAACAGAATCATGAGTGTGAATCGCAAAAGAGGTCTAATCTCCATTCAAATTTTATCGGACTAAAATGCGATCGCTGTTCATTTCTTCGATTTGTATACAGTTTTGCCTTCTGCGTAACCAGTAATCAAATTTCCATATCAAGCTTTCTATTTTTCGAATCGAGTGTGAAGCGTTTAGTTCTTTCTAATAAACTTGATTGTGAAGGTGTGAAGCCAGTATGGTGTGGTAGGTAGTACCTACCAATAGTTGGTAGGTAAAAAAAAGTTGGTAGGTAAAACAATGTTTGTAGGTAAAAAACGCTGCAAATCATTGCTCACTGATCAGATCACTGATCAGCTGAGTGAGCTCCGAAGCCATTTTCAATCCTATTGAATGGAGGTGCTCTTCCAGGCGTCTCCAGCATTCGAGGATATCTTCTTCACTCCTCACATCACTGATCAGCTGAGTGAGCTCCAAAGCCATTTTCAATCCTATTGAATGGAGGTGCTCTTCCAGGCGTCTCCAGCATTCGAGGAGATCTTCTTCACTCCTCACATCACTGATCAGCTGAGTGAGCTCCAAAGCCATTTTCAATCCTATTGAATGGAAGTGCTCTTCCAGGCGTCTCCAGCATTCGAGGAGATCTTCTTCACTCTTCAGATCACTGATCAGCTGATTGAGCTCCGAAGCCATTTTCAATCCTATTGAACGCAGGAGCTGAAATTTGAGAGGGAAGGTCAAGGGAGAATACAGATGGTGGTAGGTGCTATTGATGGAGAACCAGTGATCTATACAGAAGGATGATCTATACACAAAATAATAAACCTTTGAGCAATGATTTGCAGCGTTTATTGTTGTTTTTTATTTAACGGATGACTAGCATCGCAAAAACACATTCTGTGTTAGTATGATTTCATACAGAGTATGGAAAAAGAAATAAACCCCCCCGCCGAGGCGCAAAGCGCCGAGTTTTTTTTGACATTTTATGTCTTTACTATGGCACATAAATGAAAAATCGTCACGCGGGGATCGTCACGCGGGGAGCGTTACGAGGGGAGCGTTACGCGAAAATGTCTGATGATTTTCACGTACAACCAATCGTTCTTAGGGAAAACTAACTTCCTCATTTTCCACCCCACAAAAATCGTTCACCACTCATTGGAAAGCTCTCAATTTATTAAACATAAGACATAAAATGTCTCTCGTGGTTGCGTACTTGTACGAAAGCTGTATCCACCGTTTGTGTTTTTAGACCATTACAAACAAGTAATATACCTAAATGACAGTGTGTTTCAGCGTAATTTAATTTAAAAAAACTTTATAATGAATTCCACACATGGGTGGAGGTTCATTATGACATTATTAAAAATTGTCCAAGGCAAAAATAAAGATTAGGCAACATGTTCATTAAAGTTGCAAAAAAAATGTATCTTGGTCGCCGTAGCCGGGTGGGTGCAGTTGGTGCGATGAATCCACTCTTAACAAGCGAACTGTTTATCACGTTACAGTGAACCAACAGAATGTGGGTTCTCCTTTTCTTTACTGTTATTCCGATCCACTGTTTATCAGGTTACAGTGAACCAACAAAATGTGGGTTCTCCTTTTCTTTACTATTATTCCGACTGTCTCAGCTCGAAGTACGAGTACAGCTCAAAGTACGAGTTCAAACAGATTCAACGCATATAAATACCGTACCTAAGCTTGCGTTCAGAGCTTTTGAAAAGAACTCGAAGAACTTCCGTGGGACGTGTGATATTCAATGCTTGCTAGTCAAAATCCTGAGCTGGTCGTGCCTTACAATAATACTCCACTTCAAATGGATTTCATCGCTCGGAAGGGTGCATTACCACGTGTAACAACTACAATTATTCATAAACATGTTCGCTATGCAAATAACTTCATTTCCTATTCAAGGCCTCCACAAATTTCCCTGATTTCTCTTGGGGATATTTTGGAATGAATAGAGTGGGAAGAGAAACTTGAAGTAAACCGAAGAATACGAGTTGAATTTATAATATTAGTACCCAATACAGTTTTGTGATCAATGATATACTCAATTCGACAAAAATGCACCGCCTTGAAATATCAACCGAAAGCCCGTAACCATGTCGACACTGTACCATCAAAACAATGGCTCAACCGGTTCCGTGAGATCACCGATGTTCAAGGCCAGTCGACCTGGGAGATTACCTGGATTGGTATCGCAGGTCTTGATAATCTTTCGGGTTGGTGAACACTCCACTTGAGCAGGCGAGGCAACAAGTATCCATGAGCGAAATCATCAGAACCAATTCTGATCTTCGCTTTGGAGGACAGTTGATGACGTCCAGGACGCCGACGCCGAATGGCAGTTGGACGAGAATTCAACCTGAGATGGTGGTTTACTTAACTTTACCTATTGTACCATCAACTCCACTTTTACAAGAACATGAACTCTCTAGATTCTATTTGATTTACAAACCTCTCTCACATCTTGCGAGCATAGAAACAAAACCCATAACCTCTAGAACTAGAACGTGGAGAGACCAATCAAGTTTCTAGGTTTTTTAAAATACTCTCCTACGGAGAGCAAACTAAGACCATCACCAGGTTGTTTTTTTTTTTTTTTTTTTTTTTTTTTTTTCTTTTGCTGTAATCTTGATCGAATTGAGAACTTTGTTCATTCTTCCCCTCAGGTAGGTAACCCAGTAGAGTTACAATGAAAATGAACTTCCTATTCGCTTCAACAGTTTGTCTCACAGTGAAGGGGAGGGCTCGAATCCAACTGCGCCGATAGGGTGGAATCGAAGACATTTTTATGACCTTTCACTCAAAGAGCAACCTGATAACTCATGGTGAATCATTGATGATATTATCACTACGTGAAAGGTTTTTCGAGCTTCAGGTCACGTACAATTCAATTCTTTATTGATGTTTTGCAACGTCGTGACCCAATGTTAAAAACGCTGCAAATCATTGCTCAAAGGTTTATTATTTTGTGTATAGATCATCCTTCTGTATAGATCACTGGTTCTCCATCAATAGCACCTACCACCATCTGTATTCTCCCTTGACCTTCCCTCTCAAATTTCAGCTCCTGCGTTCAATAGGATTGAAAATGGCTTCGGAGCTCAATCAGCTGATCAGTGATCTGAAGAGTGAAGAAGATCTCCTCGAATGCTGGAGACGCCTGGAAGAGCACTTCCATTCAATAGGATTGAAAATGGCTTTGGAGCTCACTCAGCTGATCAGTGATGTGAGGAGTGAAGAAGATCTCCTCGAATGCTGGAGACGCCTGGAAGAGCACCTCCATTCAATAGGATTGAAAATGGCTTTGGAGCTCACTCAGCTGATCAGTGATGTGAGGAGTGAAGAAGATATCCTCGAATGCTGGAGACGCCTGGAAGAGCACCTCCATTCAATAGGATTGAAAATGGCTTCGGAGCTCACTCAGCTGATCAGTGATCTGATCAGTGAGCAATGATTTGCAGCGTTTTTTACCTACAAACATTGTTTTACCTACCAACTTTTTTTTACCTACCAACTATTGGTAGGTACTACCTACCACACCATACTGGCTTCACACCTTCACAATCAAGTTTATTAGAAAGAACTAAACGCTTCACACTCGATTCGAAAAATAGAAAGCTTGATATGGAAATTTGATTACTGGTTACGCAGAAGGCAAAACTGTATACAAATCGAAGAAATGAACAGCGATCGCATTTTAGTCCGATAAAATTTGAATGGAGATTAGACCTCTTTTGCGATTCACACTCATGATTCTGTTTTATCGAAGGAAAACCTTCAAATACTCGTAGGGACCGAACGGTTTGTCCTACAGAGCTCCGGGTGGTCTCAAAATTTTTTAAAAATTCTGTACTATTTAAAATTGATGAAAAAACGATACCTTTATTTCGAGAGTTTTCGAGCTAGGGCACTCTTGAAAATTTCAACCCTTAATTTTCAACCCTTAGAAGTGACCTACATCAACCAAAAGCTTCGCGGCACAACTAGACCCCAAATGGAGCCCATATACCAAATTTGAACCAAATCGGTCCAGTGTTGCTAAGAAAAGTGCCGCGTACGGCGGACGGCGGACGGCGTACGGCGTACGGCGGACGGACGGAAATTTTTTTATTCGATTTTCGTATTCTACGTACCTTGAAACGTAAAACATCAAATTTTGAGGGGGGGTTAAAAAAAATTTTTTCTTGCTCGATTCCAAAGGCTTATTATTGAAAATAATAAACCAAAAGAATACACATGCGCTTCTTATCGCATCTTTATTTTTCCGGTGATTGGTGTAACGGTTTTGACGTTATAAATTTACTGTTGCGTGAAGAATGAAGAACCTCGGTCAAATTATTCAGTCAGTGAACTGTCCTTTCTTTCTATAAAATTACTTGATTCGCTCATTTCGTGTACCTTATTGACACTATCGGACAAGAAAACCATATAATTGCTTGGATATTTATTACCTTTTCCTAATTGAAAGCATGACTCTCCCCTCGTACTAGCCGAGGGAGCCAAACAGTTTCTTTAGAAGCTGATTCATTATGTTGTACAAAAGGCAAATTTATCCACGCTTATGTATTAGAAATAATCTCCTAAGCAATTATTAGTGAAGGGTATTTTAAAATTACTCTAAAAATAGGTACCTACAACAGAAAACAGTATTTTTATTAAGAAATATTCAATATTTGCAACATAAAAGGACTTGAATACTTGGTTGTGTTCCATTCACTTACCATTATTATAATTTAATTTATTTGTACGCGTGGGAGATCTGAAAACTGTGAAGTTCTCGAAATGTGACTCGAAAATCAGTGGCTTACTTTAACGAAGCTGTGAAAAATCATTTTCGTCAAGTTGAATGGACAGTTTAACTCTCTCATACAGAATAATATGAATGTAAATAATATATAATTCGTGTATATTTTTGTGAATAATATATAATTCGTTGTTGTAGAGAGAATTGACTGTGGTCTTCCTCGTGCCATTGTGCAGAAAGTAAATAATAAATTTCCCAATATGAATCATGATTTCCACGATCACATTATGATTTTTGAGTTAGAGAAGTTTCACATTTTGAGACCAATTCCATATTACCCTCCACTTTTCTTTCGAGTCTACTAAAGAAGCGGAAGCTTTGTTTTCACTTGTCAAGGTTAAACAAGTGTTCTCCAAAATCTAAATTTCCGCTCGCGTTCAAAACTATAAGAAGTTAGTCCGATTTCAAGGAAGTTTCAAGGGATTATGCGGGTTGGCATTAGACCCCACCCGGATTCACAGTAGTCTCGGCGCATGCGCAAACGAACAAAACCATGCAACAGCTATAACTACTAAAATTTTCACCATAATTCGTTGAAATTTCCAAGGATTGTGTGGGTTGGCGTGTAGATGGTCCCCTATGATGGTAGTGCAAAGAACTTAGAGATTGACGTTTTGAGAAAGAGCTACCAAATTTTCCCGTACGCTATTATTACACAATCACCAAAAGTTGTGCCAAAAATGCACCATGATTTCGGTCATTTATGCCCAGGGTGATTGATCACAAAAACACGCTGGTTTTTTTATGCAAAAAGCGAGAGGAAATTTCCGATTTGGGTACACCCAAATTTTGCAGACTTGCTGCCAATTTAATTAGTTTCTCTGTTTTCGATATTGAGGATCCAAAAAATTTCTATACCTGTAAGGGTTGTTTTTATGTTCTAAGTGTTCATTTGTTTCGTGTTCTTTCATTCATTCAATAATTTTTGGAATGATCAAAAATATGATGAATGATCAAAAATCTATTTCAAAAAAGATTTACATTTTCTTAGATAGGTAATTCATCTTCACGGCTGCTTGAAGGCATGGACGCATAATTAGGTACTGCTTAGCTTCGAACTTCATTTCATATTATTATGTATTAATCACCATGATATTTTACAGGAACACGTCAATTTGACGGGATGGGACGAATCACAAGGTCCAGTTCTCGTGTCCGTGAAGTACGAAGCCGTCGAAGATCAGACGAGGGTTGTTCTGCGACTCAGAACTGGTACAGTCCACAGCCTCGTGCCCTCCACTGCTTCACCCCCCTTAGCAATCGTCAAGGTGAGTTTCCATTACTTTTATTCTCAACGTTTCTCCTTCTTATTTTGGCATTTGTTGTTTCCTTATCCGTCACCAAAAAAAGGCTCAGTCCTTGGATTCTTATTGTGTGGAGCTCGGAGACTTCTATCGGTGTGTCATGTGCCAATGCCACGTCTTCTCCTATTCAGCGTTATAATGCCATATTTTCTAATTCTTTCATTATTACATGGCTGCAATATAGAAACTGACCCTTCGATCTCATCTCGAAAATAAAAACTAGGGAGCCGGTTTTCGTGTCATGCTTTCTACAACTTCATTTTGTTGTTTTCTAATCGTTTTGCTATATCAACTCCTTTCGAATCTCATAAGTTAACGCATTTTCAGAAAGAACTGTTCTGAGAAATACGATGTACATAAATAATGTTGGAGTAGTTACCCTACAGCTCATGCAGCTAACCTTTCCCTAAAAGTGAGCCCTCCTGGTTGAACTGACTTCCTCTTAACAACCAACTAGAATCACGACGACGTTTAATCATCATTCAGAGTTGGACATTTCTGGGCATTTAAGGACAACTACTACTTATAACCTTCTTTGAAACATTTATCCTTGGGTTTTTTTTAATCTTCTTTTAAACTTGTTCTTCTGAGTTTTTTTCTAAAATTCGCCCATTAACTCATACTGCATGAATTGGACTTTGAAGAAGACTCTTGAAGGAGACTCTTCTGCTCCAAGATTCTCTCATCTCCAATGGGTAGGTAGGCTCTGACAGCTCTGGGCCTATCACTAGAGAAGATTAAATTCATGTATTTACAAGGCGAGTGCAGCGTGTTATCCTTGTTTTCGAGAACGATGAAACCTTCCAATTGCAAGTTAGGTAGATGGGTCGTCACATAGTTTGCAGTTCTCTTCAAGGCAATGAAACAGAGAATGTCAAAAAAACCTCAAGCGTGGGAAGTATTTGGAGTGAATTATTTGTCACTCTCTCATGAGACAGCTATGCTAGTGCAAGAGCTAGTTATTTGAATAATAAAGACTGAGCGAATAAACGTCGATATGGATCTCTCGCGGAAGGCATTCGAGTACCGCGAGAGCCTTCAAGATAACCTGCAGACGCACCAGCTTGAAGTAAGTATGTGGGAAGTGCAGGTTGCTGGTCCTTCGAAGCCGGATCCAGTTTCGAGCCGCTGGGGCGGATGCGGTGGTTTGGCCTTTGAGAATTATGAGAAGGTGAGCCCTTCGCGGTTACCCCGCTTCTCATTCATAGTCGAGGGGCGGTTTGTATGGGGAGGCCCTTGAGGTCGAGATTTCCGAGGCAAGACTGCCCCCCCGTCTTGAATGAAGGGAAGAATTCAAGGGTCTCTTCTATCGGGTAGTAGTTGGGCTATTCAGAGCGGAAGTAGTGTCCGTCGAGGTAGACAGGATCTTTCCCTGGCAGGTCTAATAAAGGAAGGTAGGCGGAGAGGAAATAGGGGCTCCGATAAAGATAGCATATGTTGGTAGGTATATTACCATGCCAATATGAGATTGTATCATCCATTCCCCTGATCCTCATTCCATGCTCACACTTTGAACTGTCATGTTTGCATGAATTTTACTGCGCAATTTTGTAATCGGAAAACAATCGTAATCCTCATTCCCTACTTCAAGTTTTGTCACACCATCAATATTGAAAACTTGGGGAATGTATACTGTTTGTTTCCTGTCAAAGCTTTCAACATTAATATTGTTTTATTCGCAATATTAACATTATTGTATTTTTTATTGCTTTTTGGATTATACTCGCACATACTTACCTCGAAACGTAAACCGTCAAATTTTGAGGTGAGGTTACACTTTTTTGCTCGATTCCAAAGGTTCATTATTGAAAATATTGAACCAAAATTATGGTCGACCATTATTAGGCAAATCAAATATAAAGTTTTGGAGTAGAACAAAAATAGAGCTCCTTTTGTGACTCTTTCTCCATATCGGACATAGTAAGTTGATGGTCTACTCTTATTACCACCTCTTATTACCACCAGCCTATATCAGCCGAATTGAAATAAAGTGGATTACGTTGATCGAATTATTAAAATAAAATTGGCGAGAAATATCGTGCTATGTGTTCAGAAAACTAATTTCATCTTCTCATCTGCATAGAATGCATTGACGTAACGATCTTGGGTTCCTAGTCCCTATTGTATTTGAGTATTGCTTTTAAAAGTTCAGGTGTAGAGGCTTCGAAGACGATCACAAAGTTAAGGTTGCTGAAAGTTAATGCTATCAGCATTAAAAACTCAGATTAAGATATTGTTACATAGGCATCTCACGTATGATTCTGCTCGTTTTACTGAAAATGACCGGTGTCGCGTTATCGTCCGACCCCATCTTAAGCTTGTAATCTCATTTGCTTTCGAGATCCTCTCCTTCACACTTTATCACTTTCTCATTACGAACTCATACAGGCTAACACCCTTCGGGTCTTGAGTCCCAAGACAGTTGCCGCCGTAATTCCCGTCTAACCCGGATCCGCCAACCGATATCTTATCTTTCCGCCGTCCGAACCTGCACTACTGCCTTCCGGAGTGTCGGAACAACCCGTATCTATCTTATCTGGCTTCTGCACTATCCTTTATAGGTATTGAGTTATGTTCTATCGAGTTTCCCGTAAGGGATGATTTTCCGTTGGTCTGTATTCTTTTGTTATCCGATGAGAACGACAATGGACGGTAGGTATTATTAAGTAGGTACTCAATCGATTTTTAATCTATACCAGCTACACCAATAATAATTTAATACTTCCTGCACAACTCTTATTTGTCTTCACCATTAAAATAAGAAGAGAACATGGCCTTTGAAATATCTTCAATATTCGAAATGTTTCATAGATGTATGGATTGATCATATTTTAGTTGATTCCTACTTACCTACTGTCTAGAAAATACTAGACTTGAAAAATCATGTTCAAATGATATGTTCGAATATTGGGGAACTGTGTCTCTCCATTCGCTCAAGACATGTTGGCGGAGCATCGCCTTCGTTTCTCGAATTAGACATGGTTCTTGGGTCCCGGAGGGCATCCAGTCCTCAATAACACCTTCTCGTCCACCTGAGGACACGACATTGTCCGAAGACAGATCTAAACTGACCGTGTCCTTCCATGTACAAATACGTCTCGCAATAAAGGTAACGCCTTGCAACGTGCCCTTTCATTCCATCCGGTGTGTGAATGGTGTCTTGGCATCAACCGTTACCTGCCTGGACGAATGGCCCTTTGTACCTAGGTAGCTTTTCTCAGCAGCACGCAGAAAATTACTTTCGGGAATTTACCCGGCCTCGCGTTCAGTGTTTTTTCATCCCATTTCTGTTGATTATCCAAAACTGAATTTCTGTACATAAAAGTTGAAAAACTATTAATTTTGCTCCCAAAAAATTTAAAACATTCAAGATCAAAATGTCCACTGGCATTTTTCTTTTCAGAAGATTTTTGTTCTTCGTCTGTGTCGGATTTTTTTGTTTTTGGCTTAACTTTGTTGGTTTTTTTTTTTTTTTTTTTTTTTTTTAATATCGAGTGCCGATATACCCCTCTGAATTTCATCATCATTGGACCAATAGAAGTCTGTGAGCACAAGCAAACGTTATTTTCCTCAGCCATCGTTTTCTTATGATCTAGTGCTCGATTATCTTTCAAAGTAACACCATTATTTGAAAGTACCCGTTTTCTAGTCATGCTTGAGATTTAAGAGTTCCCTGTTGTATTTTTGAGGAGGTGAATTTCTCACAAGAACCTTGACCGAATTAGGTAACAAAGTGGAGCCCGAAACTGACTCAAAAATATCAGTATTACGAAGCTCTGTACAAATAAAAAAGATGTTCAATAATACCGTCTTCACTGATGGCCGATGCAAAATTATGCTCTGTTCGTCTAATTCAGGAATCTTGAAGTTGAACAATAATCTAACAAAAATGAATTAGAATGAACCCAAGCGAACTCCCACCATTATTTTGTACGGATGCCCACTCAAGGAGATGCAAGAAAAGAAATCTCTAGGAAACCCATCTCTATTGACCAGTCGGGCGAAGAAATCGTGATTAGGTCAATACGCCAATTATTTCCATAATAGTCAGTCAGCCATACCGACGTGGAGTCGTTATTCCGGGTTGATCATTTTTGTTTCCCATTATAATGCCAGACCTCCTCCCGCATAGCATGTTCGGGGTAATTGTGGGAGAAGCAGTCCAGTTAAGTTTTGTTTCGGAAGTTGAGTCCAGTTAGGTCTTACGGGAAATGGAGTGCCAGTTTACATGTTTATCATAACATGTTGCTCGAGTTCGACCAGTGGAGGTAACCCAGGTATGAAAAGTACCTCTCACCTACGCTCAGTCACAGTCACGTCCCGTTCCTCTGCCTACGTGCTCAATGATCTTTGTTTCAACAGACCTTGCTTTCATGGCTGCGATTCAATCTTATCAAGCCCTTTTTTCTGTTTTGGAATAAGGATCCATTACCTACTTTACGACAGAGCTCAGTTGGTCCTTGGTCGTTAGCTCAGAGTCGTTACGTAACAAAATCTTAGAGAGTAAATTATGGTTTTAGGTATAAAATGATTATTTTATGGCTGCCTGATGGCAGTACTTGTGATACAGAAAATGTCATGTAATTACGATATATACCTACCTAAACCCCATCTCATCGTGATTTTACTAGTTTTGTGAACAGGGATGATGATCGAAAAATATACGTTATAGAGCTTAAAAAAATTAGCTACTGCAACCCAAAGAACTCCTTCTGAAAAGACCAGCGGTTTCAGAGCTCAGCTTGTCATGTCACAATTTATCTCATTCGGAACTGTCCCACACGCAAAATTTAGTACTCAGCCATTAAGAACAGACAAAACTCCCCCGAAGGGACTCCAGTAACTTTGATCCCCGATTTACGGCATTCCTTATCACTATCAATCAGCCAAAATCTTCTTTCACAACTTGGTACATTCCAGATTAAATCCACCACTAACATCAAACTGCACTGCAAAGGCATACATATTTTTAAATAGACTGCTAGAAATCCTCGAATGTGGATTTCCCTCATTAAACCCCTGGATATGGGCCGACACGACGCGAGGGTGGTTTTATACGTCAATTATTCCCAGCACAATTTTATCATTCAACATATTCTTTAATGCATGAACCTTCAGTGTGGTGCTAAGTCTAGAACCTCGGGGAGTCGTGTCCTCTACTCACATATTGGGTACAATCTTATAGTACGCGTTTTCTTTTAAGCCCTTATTGTATGGTGTTGAGAGACATTATGTTGAGGAAAACTTTCTCAAATCTCAGCTTTTCAACTGTATAATAAAACAAATTTCTACCATCGGATTTAGAATAGAAATTCGTGTTTGAACGCGGAAAATCGTCACTTTTTTAAAATAAATTAACGTTTCAGCGTCAGGCTCCGGGGTCGAAAATATGTTTGTTTGGGATTAGAAGATGGAAAATTCAACTTTATTTTCAGTAGTGCCCTTATTTGTACATTTACACGGCAAATTAAGGTAGTTGTGGCCATGTTAGTGATAAAAAATCTTGAAATTGAAATAACAGAAAAAAAACAAAATGGCTAGGAGACATTTCTTGTTGGAAATTAGTTGTAGAATCGAATCTTCGAAGGTTGAGTGATTATACACATTATGAGTGATCACCCAGTACACTCTCGTGCTGTGGATTGCAATGCAACTCCTAGCTGATATTTCTTACTTTGGTTTATTATTTTTAATAATAAACCTTTGGAGTCGACCAAGGAAAAAAAAATGTTTAACCCCCTCAAAACTTGTTGGTTGACGTTTCAAGGTATTTTAGTGAGGAAAAATCATTAACTACTGACAACGGGTGAGAGTTGTTCAGACATTTTCGAAATGCTAATGATTTGTGAGAACTTTTTTTTATTCGGCTACATCAATATTTATGCTATTCAGTACAGGCCCTCCTACCTTCGGTAGTAAGGGATCCAAAATGAGTTATTTTCTGTTTGAGGCACTACAGGAGACTGGAGAGTGTACTTAGTAACTTTGTTCAACATAACACACGTTTGAGTTCGTAAAAATTTACTACTGACGATTAAGATGTTGAAGTGAAGTCAGTATCTACAGACCAAACTCGGAAAGCGCCCAGTTCATCTCATCGATGTTCCACAAATCGAGAATATTTCGTGGGAGCTCCAGTCTTTATTCCCGAAGAATAAATCACAGAAATTCAATCTCACAAGTCTTTCATGAACGTCTCTCAGCGAAGGAAATAAATTACGTTCGATCCACAACCCCCCGTCTGTTCGTGTTTTTATTGCGTGAGAGTGCCTGCGTGCGTATGGATGTTCACACAAATCGTTAAATGTATTTTCGGTCTGGCGGTTACGTCTGGAACTAATATATTACCCTCGATCATGGGAACGACGTCATGTGTAATTCGCTGCCTGTCTTAACTTCCGAGACGTGAAACAGTCTTGGCCCGGAGATTTTTTTCTGTTCTTTTTTTTCGTCTTCTTTCTTTCCTTTCTCTTTCTTTTTCCCGAGTCAGATGAGAAGTTCCACATGTCGATCTTGAGTGGTATCGGGCTTTTTTAAATGGCAATTCCGTGTTCTTTGAGGTACTTCTCTTATGACATGTCCTCAATCAAGCAGGAGTTATAATTATTCAGTCGTATATTTTACACGATTAATTATTAGTTTGCTCTACCATTTAATTTAGTATAGGGACGAGAGACTCCTAATGCCAATCATTCATTTATATCGTTGAACAACGAACTTCAAGGATTTTATTCACAATTTGATTCCCGGACAATAATCATATAGGTAGGCGACAAAAACTTAGTGGACCACTAGGTCCCTAGTTTATTTCGCTCGAAATATGAGACAAAAGATTTTTAGGATTTTGTCCATGGAATACGAACATGCCATTTTAGCGTACTTGAGTTACCTTCTCAAGGGTAGTCCCTCAGTGGGTCGCAATGAAGGACCACAAATTTAATCCACATTTTTGTGAAAATATTAAAGTTCTACTTTGCTTTTACGATTCTTATCATAGAGCAACCTTTTCCCTACTTACAATCTAGGAAGGTTCGAAATTATTGCTTCCTCACTACCGAAGGTAGGGAAGCTTTGTATTCGTGAAAGAAGTGAAAAAAAAATGTCCTCCAAAATCAAAATTTCCACTTGCTTTTTGCGTTTTAGAGCTTCCCGAACAATTTTGGTTCCGTGTCTGTCTGTCTGTCTGTCTGTCGGTCTGTCTGTGGTCAATCCTTGTCCCGGGCAAAACTATACTAACCTGTGGTCCGATTTTGATGAAATTTTCAGGGATTGTGCGAGTTAGGTCCTAGACGGTCCCCTATCAATTTCAGCACCTTCGGACCGATAGGAGCGAGTGCGCATGCGCAAACGTGAATTTCCTGGAACCTCGGTTTCTCGGTTTCTAATGAACCGATTTTGCTCAAATTTGGAGGTTAGTTAGGGACTAACTTCTAAGAGACACCCTATAAGTTTCAATCAAATTGGTCAAGCAATAGCCGCTGCGCATGCGCGAACTTTAAATTTATTGTTACAACCAAAACTCCGCAACTATTAAACCAATTTCGATGAAATTTTCAGGGATTGTGTGGGTTACCACACCTATTAACAACACTATTATAAACAATAATACCTGCAACCCTATCCCGCATATTATCGCCAATGTTTTGGTATTCAATAACTCTTTGAATCATAATTTTTTCGCCAACTGATTCTATACGTCCATGTTACAATGAGTGAGGAAGCTATACTGCCCACCCAACTTGGCAGACGTTTTGCTTTGTCTGGATACTTACCTACAGCTCAAATGAAATTTTGGGTTGAGTCTATGATGTTCTGGTACCATTAAACGTTCATCATTTTCGTTGGACAAAACTTAGTGATAGTAGTAGTATCTTCCGTTGTCAATCACACCAGTTGGACCACATTTTGAAAAGCGTCCGTTTACAAAATACGTTTGCTAGGTATTAAATATCATCTTTAATAATAAACAATAATTAATAATTTATCATCGATAAACACGATACCTAATTTGTTGTTATTGAATAATTTCAGGCGTTGAAACCCGAACTGAGTCTGAACGTGTTGGAGCCAGTTCTCTGCCCCAGGGCGTCTCACCTCATAGCGGCCTACGACGAGCACGTTCTAGTCTCTCAGTACAAGTTCGGTGTCCTCTATCAGAAATTCGGGCAAACTACAGAGGAAGATCTCTTCGGCAATCGATCCAGCAGCCCAGCTTTCGACGAATTCCTCAACTGCCTTGGGCGCCGCATCAATCTCAAGTCGCACAGAGGGTACGCTCATGTTTTTTCTTTATTTTTATTGGTGTAAAAATCATTCTTTGACCATGTGATTCCCCGGATAGTTTAATGAAGTCCTTCCAGTTTATTTATTCATTTTTAAAAAGAAAAAAAATATAAGCAGAGGTTGTTAGTTTTGGGTTGAATTGTGTTACAACAGGATTGGATTTGCGTCATTGGATTTGTTAACAAGAGACTAGAATGGTCAAATGTGTTAGGTACTCTGGATACAGCTTTCGCTAACTTTCATCCTACCATCCTGCCTCATCCCATGTCAGATTAGTATGATTCCATGTAGCTGAGTTCGATTCAACTAGTAGTTTACAGGAAGTACTAAAAAAAACGGAGTTGAGTAGAACGTTTTCTATTTCCACGAAAATAATGAGTTACAAGTTAAATCGATTTCGACGGTTAGGTCATCATCAGTAACAAACAATAACTTTTAGTTGATATGTCTCTCACACTTCCATTCGATGACAATTATTGGATTTGTTTACTCGATTCCTAAGGTTCACTATTGAAAATAATTAACCACAAAATAAGAATGAGAGAATAAAACCTCAGAGAGTGTCCTTCCCAATCGCCCAATATCCCGTACCGACCCAGCCCTCGCCCACCCTTGGATGTTATATATTAATGTTAACTATATTGACGTAATTATTTTAACTAGGAGTGTAGTAACTCATAATTTATTATGGATGAAACACCGGAAAAATATCATTATATAAAATATACATGCGTATAGAACGGAGTTCATTGTTACTTAGATGGGCATTTCCGCTTATTGGGTTGAGTTGAGCATGATCCCCCACCCACAAAGTTGTTCCGGTTCCGTGCCTTATCGACGAAGCCCATTCAGGATACCTATTCAAAAACTCTTGGCAACGGAAGTATTGAATTGCGCTCATCTACCCTTCGCGTACGATCGATCGATGATAGGTACCACGGGGGAAACTATAGCAATTTCTCTGTGGAATACAGTAATCATTCCTTCATGGGTTCGACAAGCTTTGGAAATGTCTACCCTTTACTAGACGAATCGTTCCCAACAACATACTGACGATAAATAAAACATTTACAGATATTAAATAGTTAAAGACATTTCAGATATTAAATAGTTGGATCGCCAAACTAATCGTATTCGACCACTAGTTAATGGTAGTTTATATATTGATACGCTATGTTGATCCTTGGATTGGGAGACAGAAATGGTTCTGTTCCAAGAAGTACGTTGAGATTTTGGCTTTGTGAGTTCCTGAAAATTAAAAGATTGAAAATTGAGTTCCTGAAGTATATCGAACGTTTCGCCACTTTAAGTATGCTCTTGGGGACTATCGAGTAATCCTTAGCAAATTCATGAATCAAATACTCTGTCTCCGAGCAACCTTTTGGTTTATCATTTTCAAAAATTTCTGTCAAAAATCTCTCAAAATTTGATGTTTTACGTTTCAAAATACGTAGAATCTGAAAATCGAATAAAAAATGTTCCGTCCGTACGCCGTACGCGGCACTTTTCTTAGCAACCCTGGACCGATTTGGTTCAAATTTAGTAAATGGTAATGGTATATGGTATATGGTAAATTTGGTATGAGCAATGATTTCAGCGTTTTTTTGACCTACCAACTTTTTTTTTTTCCTTAGTTATTATACGAGTCTTGTAAAGTCACTTAACTGCAGGCGCTCTGTCTGTGGCCCTATAAATGGCAAAATTGTCCAATACAGTTCAAATAATGCACCAATAATTTCAATGTTTTGAATACCTACCAACCTACCTAATTTTTAATAATATATTATCTATTTCAAAAACAGATATCGAGGAGGTCTGGACACCCAGTTCGGACAAACAGGAGAAGAGGCTGTTTATCAAGTGTACAAAGAAACTGAGATGATTTTCCACGTCTCAACTCTTCTGCCTTACACCGATAATGATCCTCAACAACTCCAACGAAAGAGGCACATAGGTGAGTTCATTTTCACGGTTATTGAGATACTATTCATACATGATAATACTGTGTTTTATAGAAGATTGGCTAATTTAATTTTAATCCTTGATTGAAGGGATTTTAACATTTGAAACAACATCACAAATGAAGGAACTTGAATTACTTTTGACCGAAATGCTCTACTAGGATGATGTTTTGGTATTCCAAAGGTCTCTAGGATAGTTGGAATCAGCTACTTTTATCCCTCTGAAACCGAGAGCACTCCGAGCACTCCGAGCACTCCGAGCACTTTGAGCACTGAAACCGAGCTTGATATATTCCTGAAGAAAGTTGATTTCGAATTTAACGAAGAAGTGTTATTTGCAATATCAGGAATGTGTTCCAATTCTGAAACCACTTTGTACCACAGTATGCCTGACACCCACGTAATTGAGAGGGTTTTATAACCTTAACCCCATTAGTAACAGAACTGGAACCCCCTTAAATGACGGGTTCTTGCTCAGTGCGCTCCTTATAAGTACTAGCGAGTTTTTGCCAGACTGCCGTATTTTTCTAGGTCCGTCTATACCAGTACATTACATTAAAATGTCGTAGAAAACCTTTTTTTCTGTTGTACGTGCGACAATCAAAGTCGACAAGAAGATTACCTACAGTCGTGTTTGGTGACTAGCACGACTTTTCACCTATCAATCTCACAATAATTATACCTAAGTCGAAAACTAATATTCCATATTAGCTATTGTTATTGGAATGTTTATGGATCAATTAAAATGAACCAAACTTCTCAAAAACACATATCTCTTTGGAGTATTCTACACCACATGAGTTCCATAAATAAGTATAACATAAAATTTCTCAGATTTTTGTCACAGATTAGTTATAGGTAACACCATCTACAACACTTTGTGGTAGGAAACGTAGGTACTCAATGAAAAAATCGTACGCCAAAATGATTTACTGTCTGCTTTATCTCTATTTCCCCCATTATTTTTGTTGACATATCATCACACGCGTCCCTCGTATTGATATAAACTTTGTCTTATCAACGTAGGAATTTTATTGTCTGACCTGAATCATTATTGATCTGTTTTTCAGGAAATGACATCGTAGCCATCGTATTCCAAGAAAGTAACACTCCATTTTCACCAGACATGGTAGCCTCTCATTTTCTCCACGCCTTCATCGTCGTGCAAGCAATTGATCCACATTCCGCTAACCCAAGGTAATTCTTAGGTCCATATTTTGAGAAAAAATTCTTGTGTGTCTTCCAATCAATTTAGAACCAACTACAATTGTAAGCATTATGTATTTAACTATTAATATATATCTGACCGAATCATAAAACTAGTAAAACTTGGGTCCTGCTGCCAATTCGCAGAAGCCTAAATACAGGAAGGACTCCTTCTGAGTAAGTCTGTCTACAGACTCCTGCTTCATGACAAGAGATATTTCAAACCTAATCGTGAGCCTATTTCACGCATTTTATGGGCAGAATGATGATCATCTGATGATTCCAGGTACAAGGTGTGCGTGACGGCCAGAGACGACGTGCCTGCTTTCGGACCGCCTCTTCCTAACCCCCCCATCTTCCATCAGGGCCCCGAGCTTCGAGACTTCTTGCTGGAGAAACTCGTAAACGCCGAATCCGCTTGTTATAAAGCGAACAAATTCGCTCAGTTAGAGGTAATCGATCATTTTATCCCAGAGTTATTGATTGTTTTAGTCAAAGGTGAGAAATAACGATCCACTTAAACGTCATTTTCTTATAATTTTGCAACGTTTCTGGTCGTACTTGACTCTTTCAGCGAATCAAGCCTATAACGGGTCGTACTTGACTCTTTCAGCGAATCAAGCCTATAACGGGTCTAGCATAATTTCGGGTAAGAAATCTAAGCAAATCATGCATTTATCTTATTGTAAAAGTGTACGAAATGGCGCCAAATAAACACGTACCTATCTATCTATCATTGTTGTAGGAGTCAAAGAAGAGCCCTTAACCATGATCCACCTATTCATTGTTCTCTAGCCAAAATTTGTAGTTTCAACAAACAATTTTGGTCAGTTTGCAGATATATTTAAAAGGTTTTGTTATGAATTTTGGTGAGAAAAATTTACTATCTGCATGAAATATGGAATTCTGAATAAATGGGAAATTTTACTGTTATCTTACTGAATTTAGACTTTAATGGAATTTAGAGAATTTGACATCACAAAGGGAAGAAGGTGAGATAGGAGTTTCGGCCTCTAGTCTGCACAAAACTGGCTTATCGGAACGTGAGTTGTCAGCTTCTGGTCAGCACAGAACCGCGTTATCTACTGAAGTTGATTGTGAAATTCAAAGGCTTTGGTCCACACGAACCAGCATGTAGGTGTTGAGAAGAGATGGTTTCTGGTCACACAAAACCAGGTTACCAGAGGAAAGAGAGATGTCCCTAATGAATTGTTTCGGTAGAGGCAGTTGCTTTGAGAGTGATTAAGGATTGAGAAAAAATACAAGTCGAGTTGGGAGTGCATGCAGGTGGCTCTCGGCTTGTACATCATACTTACCCCGACTCGAGAGGGAGTGGAATGTCCAAAGTTGGCCTGGCGTCGGTACGATGAGGTGCACATCTGAAAAATACGAGAATTAACGTAGTTAGAAAGTGGAAATTCAAAACAGTTTATAAAAAAATAATTTCTTGTAAGAATTAACCTGTTGAGCAGTCAAAGATGCTTGCAGTTTCTTGGCGTCTACAACAACCTTGACTTGATCCTGTCCTCTACTTCCAGCATTGGTTTAGACAAAAGTGGGCTAGGATAGACTCTGCTATTCAAACCGTCGCCTGATGAGTGGAGGAGACGAACCCCTCGCTCAATGAAACCAAAAATACTCTGTGGACGATATATGCCCGATTATTCCACGTGTAAAGTGCGAAAATTGCTTTTTCTGAGCACCTCTCAAAAACTCAACTTTTCACGAGATCCAATACATTATTATCCTGTTCTTTGGTTCAACAGCTCCATCAAATCCAAAGTTCCAGGTTCATTGGGGTTGAGAGTCCACAAAAAGTATAACGGCTGTCTCTGATTTTTTCTTCTTCAATTCTTTTCACTACTCTGGACAAGAAGTCTGCTTCCTTCACGAGATTTCCCTGACGGGCTAGATCCGAAACATATTTGGAGGAGTCCTCAAGCTATAGTTTGTGGTCTCCCCCCAATACTGCAAACAGTCTGGGAAAGGCGCCCCGGAGGATGGATTATTTACTGGGCTCCCTCAAATTTTCTTCGGCTGCCACTTTCTTCTCAAATTTTTCTGATTACCTACCAATTGCCTGAAAATAGGTCTGTTAGACAAGAAACTAAAGCATAACCATAAAGTAATCACTTAAGGTAGTTACTATTTCCCACCTTTGAGGCTGCATACAATCCCTACTTTAAACATGCAATAACTGCCGGCACAACCTTTTCGTTAGAATTCCATTTCCAATAACGTCTTACATTACAACTTCTTGCTCATGTTTCAGCTGCGAACTCGATCCAGTTTGCTAGAATCTCTCGTGAATGATCTCAGGGAAAAATCCAAGGAGTTCCTCTACTCGGCGGCACCAGAGACTCCGACCGATTTCCCGGAAACGCCGAAATCCGAATCAGGTTCTGGAAATCGTTTTATCGACACTGTGAGAAAAGCTCTCATCGCCCGAGTTAGGAGCCAAGAGAACAACAATAACACCGTCAAAAAGATGGCGAATGGCCACTCTGAAAACGACCCCAGCCAGGTCAGAAACTCAAAATCCTTTGTAAATGAAAAATAATAAACTAAAAGCAGGAAGATTTCGCATTTTGGCATATTTAGTAGGTTTCTCTTCATCTCATCCACTTTGCTATGAACGAAGATGTATGTTCTGAAGATTCAATTTTGATGATTTCCTTCTTGAGAAGACTGTGGGCAAAGCCAATTCTTAAATGCAAAACCAGACCTGTAGGAATCTGCTAAGCCATTATATTATCTTTTCATGTTTTATTTATTTAGGTATTTATTATGATTATTATTATTATTATTTTGTTACTGAATTTTGAAAAAGAAAACAAAATCTGGAAAAAATGGAAATGAGAAAAAAATGAAATGTGGTTTGATGACATTTGTTTCAACTTCATTCATAGGATTCTAGGTACTAAGGTTGCAGGTAATTTTAGTATGAAAAGCTTCTTTTTTTTTATTGAGCAGGTGGAGAAGAACAATATTCTTGCTCGATTCCAAACACTCGTCATAGAAAAAAATGAACCAAAGTTGACGATGATTGTAGGTGGGTTCGCTCTTAGATGTTTACTGAAAAATAAGGTAGACTTTTTATTTCCAAATTAATGTTTTTGGTAAAGGGAGACTTTTGGTTTTGATTGTTGAACTTTGTGGAGTCGGGAGAATATTGATTCTATGTTGGTCTAATCGACTCAGGTTCGGGTCCTCTTTTTAATTAAAAACGCTGCAAATTATTACACAATGGTTTATTATTTTTCCATATAGATCACTCGTCTACAAAGCCACCAACCATCCAACATGAAGAAAAACATCGATCGCATTTCGGTCAGCTTTAATCTGAACGGAGATTAGGCCTCTTTTGCGATTCACACTCGTGTTTTTGATTTATCGTACTAAAACCCTTGAATTCTCGTAGGGAGCGAACGGTTTGTCCTACAGAGCTCCGCGCGGTCTCAAAAAATTCTAAAAATTCTATAGAATCTTAAAGTGAAGGAAAAACAATACCTTCGGGGCACAACTAGACCCCAAATGGAGCCTACATACCAAATTTCATCAAAATCGGTCAAGGCTGAGTGCCTCGTACGGCGGACGGACGGCCAAATTTTTATTCGATTTTTGGATTCTACATTCCTTGAAACGTAATCCATCAAATTTTGAGGGGGTGTTAAACATTTTTTTTTTTCTTGGTCGATTCCAAAGGTTCATTATTGAAAATAATAAACCAAAAGGAAACGTAGGTTATACTTTTTTTAATAGCGACAGTTTCACTGGATACTTCTCCTCGCATCTTCAGGCTTGTCACACAAACAACGTTATTATGGGAATCACTCAGAATTCGCGCAGGTTTATGGCAGTTATAGTTACAATTTTAACTTTCATTTCTCATTATAAGTACATGTATCTTTAATAATGATAGAATCAAAAAACATTTCGATAAATGTAAATAGAGAAAATCGGGAAAACCCCTTGAAAATCTTGGAAAATATACGAAAAACTCTATAAAACTTATTATAACTGCCATAAACCTGCACGAATTCTGAGTGATTCCCATAATAACGTTGTTTATGTGACAAGCCTGAAGATGCTGGAGAGGTATCCAGCGAAACTGTCGCTATTAAAGAAAGTATAACCTACGTTTCATTTTTTTTAAATTAAGAAGAGATGATTTTATATTAATCACTAAAATGTCTGTGAAAAGCTGTCTCAGTTTTCTTTTCTGCACAGTCAATTATCCCATCGATCCTGTCGTCAGCTGTATTCGAAAATGGCAAACGCTCATATCGCTGCGGATAATTCGCAAACAATTTCGCGGCTCGATGAAAAACACTAAGACTTTTGGCTCCCGACCAACATACGAGAACTCTGTATTTCGTTTTACTCGGTTTAATGGACATTCGCTTTCTTTCTCTTCCAGAGTGGAAATAACACCGTCACGCGCTCTGGCACTTTTGGCAAGAAGAGCTCACCATCTTCGCCCGTCTCAAGCCCTGACATCCACACCCAAAGACTGAACAGGTAGATACCTATACCATTCACGATAACCATCAGCTTTTAATCGAGTTGGCATTTTGTTCAAGTGCATTGTGTTTACTACCTACGTTTTCTCATAGAAATCTCAAACAAAACCCTAATCTCAACTGCTGCTTTAAGATTGTGTTTCTGTATTCTTATTCTCCGTCACAATCACAACAGTTATGTATCTTTTCAAGTACCTACACCGTTAAGTTTAGAGAAATTCGAGTGGGTTCCAATCTTACCGTTTTCTAGTTCAAATCTTTTCCTTCCATAAGCTTGAATCAGACTCAGTTAATTTTTAATTGTTAATAATAATTAGTTAATTAATAATTAACTTGAAGGAGTGATAGTTAATAATGAAGAGGAGTGATAGTGAAACTTGTTGATACTAAAACAACTGTAGGGATTTACCTACCATCATAATTATTCCACCTTTTTATTGCACTAAGTTATAACTTATTACCAACATATTTTTGAGATTTCATTATTTTGAAACTTAAGTAATAATTACTTTAACTTAGGTAATAAGTTATAACTTAATGCAACAAAGAATTTTCTGACAAAAAAAAGCTGGAATAATTATGTTGGTAGGTAAGTCCCTACAGTTTTTTTTTTTTTTTTAGTATCAACATGTTTCACCTCTTCATAATCAAGTAACTGAACTTTATTAAAATCCTCTTCACCTTGTATTTGGGATGATGTTTACCCGATTTGATGTGAACCATCAAGGTAAGAAGAAGAATGGAGGTGTGGTAATCCAGTTTCACTTATTTTAGTACAGTATGATTCCCACTTGAAATCATTTGATAAATTGTAGTTTCTACATAATCTTCTAGTTTGGTACCTGTATATATTCATGTGGAGGATAATCTTCAGAGTAATGACCGAACCTAATAATTTTTCAGTCGGGTATCTGAAAGCGACTGTTCTTCACTGAACAGCGTGGAACTAGAAAACGGGGCTGACAGTGACACAGGTCTCGAGAGCATGTCCTCCTCGGAGAACAAAACTTGTTCCCTCTGCCTCGAACCCGCTGATTTGGCTGCTGAAATCACTCGGCTTAAATGTGACAAATTACATCTCCTCCGGCAAAATGTGGTAAGTTACAATGATATAATCCCGAGCCTTATCATTAAAATGATTGACAATGTAGAAACATCTTCAAAGTTAGGTGGGAAGCGCAGTTACCGGTACCTAGGTACCTTACACAGAATTCGTTATTTGTGAATGATTTATTGTTGTAGGTATTATAGAGCTTACCCATTTACAATTCTTCAATATAACTATTGTTTTTCAAAATTATGAGATTATGTTGTAAGTTTTCCATACTGATAAACATCAACACAATCAAGAAGGTGTTCGCTTTTTCACATGTAGGTACTTACCGTGGATCCTAATTTTCGGTTCGTGATGCCATCAATTGGGACCAAGCTCAAACCATTCTCCAAATTTGAGCAAGATTGAGCAATAACATCTTTTGAAATTCCTAGTTATTTATATTTATAGTTTGCTCATGCGCAGATGCTACTTGGCGATTCTTAGGAGACCGCCTCGGGGCAGCCCATTGAACATTGTTGTCGCGAAATTGTTCAAGAAGCTATGAAACGCAAAATGCGAGTGAAATTTCAATTTTGGAAGAATGCAATTTCTATGACCTGTTGCACAATTAGGTGAGGCTTTCGGACAATAAATTGTAGCTACATGGTTCAGGTGTGACGTAAACTTGGAACGCAAAATTAGTGGAATCAAATCCATTCTCCACATGGATTGCAACAAATAGGAAGGTAGGTACCTCATTCCGGGTCATTACTTCACGAAATTGAAGGCTTAAAACCTGTAAAAGTTGGACCTAAATCTGAAATTGTAAAGGATTTTAGAAATTTTAGAAATCGGGGAAAACTACTGAATAAACGGGTTTCCCTATATTTCTCTGGCAATTATTGTTCGATAATTTAGATGATTCCAGCGACAATACTTATTTCAGTTTTTCAATTCCCTAGGGCCGTACACTAATGAATTTCTAAAATCCTTTAAAATTTAAAATTTAGGAACAACTTTTTAAGTTTTCGCCCCTGCAATTTCGCGCAATATGTACTGACCCGGAACGAGGAATGAACGGCATTTGTTCCTCGTTCCGGGTTAGCATTTCACTTCATTCAAAATCGAAGGCGCAAAAACTTGAAAAGTTGGACCTAAATTTGAAATTTTAAAGGATTTTAGAAATTCATTAGTGCACGGCTCTAGGGAATTGAAAACACTGAAATTTTCATATTGAAAAAAATTTAATATTGCCGCAAGAATCATCAAAATCGAACAATAATTGCCAGACAAAAATGGAAAAAAACCGTTAATTCAGTTATGTTTTTCTTCTTAAATCAGTTAAGCTCTAAAACTAATTATGGAAAAGGCCATAGGGATAAGATACGATGAGGGGGGGGGGATGATCCGATAGGCCATGGGTGGTGACACCACAAAGATGCCCGACTCAGGTTTTAAAAAATATCTTCTTAATGTACCTTATTAGGTCGAAAAACCATGATTTAGGGAGAGTTGATCCACACTAGATCATTCAACCCCACCGCCTGCAAGCGGAATAAAAACTCACTATTAGGGAGGGCCATGAGGGGTGGTCACGACCATCATCCCCTTCTGAGTACCTGTTTCCAACGCACCACTGTCAGGCCGAACCATTTGTCTAAAGCTCTACCCAAAGGAAAATCCCACGAGGATGCCGACTCTGCCTTCGAAGCCTCCAAGCCTTTGGAGGCTCAAGCCCATGGAGTAGGGTGCTCAACCACAATTCCAACCTCAACTGGAGTGGTCAGTATGTCGGTATCCTTGAGCTCCCTCTCCAGTGGTACAAGTAATTAGGTTGAGGAATTGATCATCTCCTGATATTCCTTGTATTCTCTGGTGTACAATTGGAAGTAAAAAAAGGCAAGCAAAAGAAAAAAAAATAAAAAATAAATTGAAATATTATATATGTGATGGATTGATGAAAACGAAGACTGAAACCCTGATTGAACCAGATTGAACGTTTTCCATTTCACTTGCATTATCATCAGATTTACTGACATTGTTATTTTAAACAATTTTTATTATTTGAAACTCGAAAACACAGTAGTGTCGCCACAAGCTGCTCGTAAATCCCCTCGTGACAGGTTTTGAAACTATTGAGAGAAGAGAGGGGGCACCTGTTAAGCCCTCCTTCAGTTCTGCCCGAACAGTTATCGTTGTATCTCGCTTGAGTGTGAACCTTTGAGGTGTCATGTGATCATTTTGATATCAAATTTGTAGTAAATACTGTCCGAGGGGGAGTATCGCTAACTCGAGTTCCGTTTCTGAAATAGTACAGTCTCTTCAGGTAATAAAATTAGTTTACAATTCGGAAGTGTTGTTCCTTTGCAAATACCGTGTCTTCCGACAAAGAGGAAGGTCAGCTTCGAGAGGAGAAACCCACCATAACATCAGAAGATGGGATAAACAACTTACGTGCCAGATTTAGTGAAAATCGTGAATTCAATAGTGACTCTGTGAACAATTATTTCGTGAAAACGTCGGAAACGCCCGGGATGTTTGTGAAAAACGTCGGTCATTCAAGTCTACGTCCGCCATTTTCAGGACGAGCCGAAAATACCTCGAGGGGAAAACCCTCCACCGGACCAGAGAGGATGGACGAGGCGAGGGGGGGTACACCCTTCCAAGGTCACGTACCTACGCACTTCCGAACGCGATGTTGCCGAATTTTTACGAGTGCTAACGAGACACGAGTGGAGATCGTCGGAGACCTCCTGTTCCTCCACCCCCCTCACCATACGATCGGACAGGTATGATTTCAGGAATGAACTACACAATTTATTATTTGGACAAGCGAGAGTTATGAAAGCAATGGCTGACAAAATCTCTTAGAATCAAGAATCACCTCTTCAAAACGCTGCCCAAATGATTAAACCTCTTTTTTCTCATCTCCTCAAAACTTCAATCTTCGCTGTGGGCATTGTCAACGAACTGAACACAAAGTTTTTGAGCGTCACACATCAGTGTCTGAGACTACCTCAGCAAGTCACCTATCAAAGCAACCCATCACCAGTACAATTATTACTTGCTTTGCCTGCAACCAAGGAGGATACATCTCACCGAACTGTGCCAAGAAGAAGCAGTCATCAAGACCAGGCCCGGGAGAATACAGAAGTCTGATGTCCAAGCCAGCAGAGAAGCACGTTGGCCTATGCGTTGCTAATCCAGAAGGCACTTTTACTTACCGAGGTGATGTATTCCACTATTTTTGGTTTATCATTTTCAATAATGAACCTCTGGAATCGACCAAGATTAAAACAATTTCTAACCCCCTCCTCAAAATTTGTTGGTTTACATTTCAAGGTATGTAGAATCCAAAAATTGAATAAAAATTTGGCCGTCCGCGGCACTTTTTTTAGTTCCCATTGACTGATTTTGATGAAATTTAGTATATGGACTCAATTTGGGGTCTAGTTGTGCCCCTGAGATTTTGGTTGATGTCGGTCACTTCTAAGAGTTAAAATTTTGAAAACGCCCTAGCTCAAAAAAAATTTTGGTATAAAGGTATTGTTTTTCCTTCAATTTAAGATAGTATAGAATTTTTAGAATTTTCGAGACCACGCGGAGCTCTGTAGGACAAACCGTTCATTCCCTATGAGAACTTAAGAGTTGGACTTAAGATGAATCAGAAACACGAGTGATCTATGTAGAAAATTTATAAACCTTTATGTAATCATATTCAGCGTTTTTCGTCTCAGGATCAGAATGCTCTCTCCTTCGTATGTCCATTAGTTCTAAATTACAAGGCACTTCCTTTAACAATATAGTTCATTTGCATGTAAAGGATCTGCAGTAACCATTTCTAAATGCCAAAAACGAGTTTTAATTACCATCAATGGTCGTGATACCATGTTTTGTTTCACATAGTGGCAGATAGAGCTGTCTTCCAGTGCCCATAATTTTGGGGCGAGAAATTCTTGTGACAGATTATTATATGGTGATTATCCCAAATGCGTGCAAATTGAGGAAGGACGATCCTCCTATCATGTCTTCTACTACTGAGAATATTTTACTGGACACTACTGGACTTTTTATGAATGAAATTCGTGTTAAATCGAGGACACAATTCTTGGAATTGAGTCAAAAGTTTTATTGGATAATGATATTAAGAGAGATAAGCATTCTGGAACTGATAACACTTGCAAATCTAATTATGAATTTTCTGATTTTTGATAGATCGATGTTCTCTGGATCGGTTTACAAAGTATGTGGTTGTGTTGTTCAGTGAGATCCCAGGCTGTCACACCATAACCGTTCCATTCTTTGATTTACCCACACATAAGACTCATTATCAGAAAGTCGTCAAGTTTCACCAGTAAATGATGTGAATTTCAACGAATTACACACAGATATTCCTATTAGTCAAAAATCAAAACTCGTTAATCTTTTACAAAAATATTCAAAATTCTTCATCACAGGAGTTCTAACCACACGCATTACCACTGGAACATTTAAAATTCTTCTCATTGATCCAACTAAAACAGTACAACAACGTCCTTACAGACTCAGTCCTGTTCCTGTACAATGTGAATTAGTTCGAGAGCACATAAAAGAACTTGAAGATGCAAAAGTAATTTGTCCTAGCTCATCCCCTTTTTAGTCCAATAGGTACTTCTTGTTCAGAAAAAGACTGGAGGTTTTCGGATGACTGTTGATTTTCGTTCCTTGGATTTGAACACAGTCCCAGAACATTTTCCTTTGCCGTTGATTACTGATCAAATTGCTCGATTTAGTGGAGCTAAGTATTTCACCATCTTGGATGCTGCCTGTGGATTTTATTAAATTCCTGTTCAGGAAGACTCCATTGAAAAACTGTCTTTTGTAACACCAGATGGACAGTGGGAATTTTTGGTTTTACCTTTTGGGGTACGTAACGAACCAAGTGTCTATCAACGAGCTATCATGAAAGCTTTAGGAGACTTAGCACATGATTATGTCACATGCTACATGTACGATAATTATGTTGATTTCTGCTAGCACTCCGAGTGAGGCATTAGAACGCTTAGATTATGCTCTGGGAATATTAACAGCTGCTGTTTTCTCATCCAATTTCTCTAAATGCTCATTTGTTGTAACTAAAATCAAATATGTAGGTTATGAGATAGAGAACGGAGAGTTGCGACCCAATAAAACTTAAGTCGAAGCTCTCACAAATTGCGACCTCCCACAACTCTTTGTACACTTCGCCAATTTCTTGGTCTAGCTTCAAATTTTAGACAATTTGTGCATAATTTTGCACAGTTAGCAACCCCTTCGTTCCAATTGATGACAACAAAGGATGGAAGATCATGAAAAGGATTAGACAACATTTTATTGGCCTCCTAACCGCAGAGCCAATGTTAACCATTTTCAACCCTTCTTACCCAATTGAATTGCATATTGATGAAAGTTCTTTAGGTTTTGGATCAATACTGATTAACATCATTGATGAAAAGCCAAGACCTGTTGCATACTACAGCTGTTAGTGTTGTCTCCTCCGCTGTTTCAGTGGTTAGGCCTGACTTATTTTTGCGCCTACTTGCGAATCAGAATTATTTGCAGTAAATCCTGCCAGTAAATGTCCTGCCTAGGCGCTAAGTTTCCTAACTATCCTAGCCGGGGATTGGGTAAGCTGAAGTTTAAAGACGTATGACTGACCTGGCGATCCTCTTGGGTCCAGATAATCTTTAGAGATTTGTCCCATACGAAACTTTGTCAGCATGTGCGTTTGACAATAGCAAAAGAACCACTCTATCTGAATCACGTTACCACTCATAAGAGCTGAAGACCCTTGTTGTGGTTTATGCCGCAATTCATTCTCATAATTATTTACAAAGCTACCAATTCATTGTAGTAACTGACTGTGCTTCGCTTCGTGCAACACAGAATAAACAAGAACTAATATCACGAGTCCAAAGAAGGTGGTCCTTTCTGCAAGGTTTGAAAACCCATTGATGACAATAATGATAGTACTGTAACTTCGGAACCAATTATTGAAAATCCAAATGCAAATTCTTTGTTAATCAACACCCTCATAGAGCAGCAACACCAAAAACTAAGACCTCATGGAAAACATCGTATATTGATCCTGATATTCAAAACACTTATGAAATTCATGGAAGAATTTTGTGTAGGAAAGTACAGAGACACGCCCAAGATATCTTCACATTGTACAACATTCACTACGTTATGCTGTTGTCAACAATGTACAAGAGTCTCTTTTCCATTTTGGATATGAAAAAACCTTGGAAGCATTCTATTCACTAGCACACATGAATTTCGAGATACTGCTACTCGATTGATGCATAAGTCGATTTGACAGCATAAAGCTTGAGGAAAACGATTTGGTTTTTGCACAGATGGAGGTGAGGAATCTAATCATATTGGATAACGCTTATCGAGTACCGTTTAAATTGTTAAAGTTTTACCAAATGACCGCTACTTATTGCAGTATGTTTCTGGAGGATCAAGGAGGTACTTGAAATACCCTCACGGACAGTTGCGCAAGGCTCCTAATTTTGATGGCTCTAGCACTATCCCTGATGATAGCAGGGATTTATCGAAGTAATTTTGACTTTCTTGACTGTTTATGTTCATAGTGGACTACCCACTGCTCTTCCAAGGTGACTGTGGATTCGCCCAGTCTTGTTATTTTGTTGAATGTGGATTATTCCACCTATGTTGACTTTGGATCCCCAAGTCTTCTCAGTGATCATCATGTTGAATGTGGACTATCCCACCTATGTTGACTTTGGAGCCCCAAGTCTTCTCAGTGATCATCATAATCATTTTCTCAGTCAAGTATGAGTCTAATTTTGGATTGTGGGCTGGAATCTACCTTGCTTGGCACCCTTACGTTGGCTGCGTCATAGTTGGACCCTTGTTCTATGTCCTTCCCTTTACGTGGTCTACGTCTTACAGTCATTACTTTTCTGATAGTGTGACTGTCAAGCCCAAGTGAGATAGACAACCTTCCCAAGCAGTTCTTTTGAATGAGTTCCTTTTGAACGAGTTGCTTTTAATGATTCCTAACGACTGGATTCACCTGGCTCGAATATATTGATCAAAGGATAATTCCTGTACCTCCTTGCACAATTTGTTTGTTGCTTGGAATTGTTTGTTCATTGAAATTTTCTTCGTGCCTCCAACCTCCACTGTGCATGTGCATTAATTTACTTGCCAGTTCTAAGCTGTTATTTTGAATTGTTTGCCTGAAGGGGAAACCCTTCACTTATGGAGACGGGAGTAGGCTGATATTCTCTTCACTAATGGGCTGTGTCTGGTCCCCTAGGTGAACTGAGCTCCCGAGGACGGAAGCAACGTCAGGATCGCCGTGTGATGGATTGATGAAAACGAAGACTGAAACCCTGATTGAACCAGATTGAACGTTTTCCATTTCACTTGCATTATCATCAGATTTACTGACATTGTTATTTTAAACAATTTTTATTATTTGAAACTCGAAAACACAGTAGTGTCGCCACAAGCTGCTCGTAAATCCCCTCGTGACAGGTTTTGAAACTATTGAGAGAAGAGAGGGGGCACCTGTTAAGCCCTCCTTCAGTTCTGCCCGAACAGTTATCGTTGTATCTCGCTTGAGTGTGAACCTTTGAGGTGTCATGTGATCATTTTGATATCAAATTTGTAGTAAATACTGTCCGAGGGGGAGTATCGCTAACTCGAGTTCCGTTTCTGAAATAGTACAGTCTCTTCAGGTAATAAAATTAGTTTACAATTCGGAAGTGTTGTTCCTTTGCAAATACCGTGTCTTCCGACAAAGAGGAAGGTCAGCTTCGAGAGGAGAAACCCACCATAACATATATATTATATCGTTTTCGAACCCAACGTCGGTCCTAGGGTTCGAGCATATTGGGAATGTAAGGAAGTGCCTCGTTGGAAAAACCACCAATAAGTAAGTCGCGGGTGGTGATACCACGGAGTACTCATGCAGAAGTGCCTATTCCGTGGCGCCTACTTGGACTTATCCTTCTTAGATCATCATTACATTCTAGTTTGAATAATGCAATCAGAAGGTGACTTTTCCAACTTTGTTGTTGCAGACCTGCCAAAGGGAGATAAAACGTTTGAGAGAGCGCGAACTCGGCTTACAATCCGAACTTGCAGCAGCCAGTCGTGAGATCTTGCGGCTACGGGAACTCCTGAAAGACTACTCTACGAAAGACAACGCTCCCACGACGCTCTAAAAAAAAAAATAAAACACAAAAATTGTTGTCCAAGTTGTTTGTCTCTAAAAAAACAATGTAAATAGCTTTACATAATTGTTAAGTAGAAAATAAAGTTATAAATTAATGAAATTGAAAAATCCAAGTTACACAATACACTCCAACCTTGTAGTAATGAATTGAGTAGAAAGCAGCTCTACGGAATCAGATTCTTTTGAAAGAGCACGCATGGAGCCGGAAAGCATTTTTGGGATTGGGGCTAGTATGTAGAGCTTTGCAGCAGTCCGTACTAGGGACCCTTCAGTGTTACTGTTACCATCCTGTATATAGGTACAAGAACTTTCAATACCTAGTTGAACAATGAATTTTTAAAACCATATTGAGAACTATCATGTATTTTAAAAGAAAACTACCTACTAGCTGTTATTAACGTTTTCGTGCTTCTCTACTTTATCTAAATTATATATCCCAAGGTTGAAAGATATTAGGAACGAAGGATTGTATTGTTGCAGAATTTATGGCGAAGCTGTCTGTGATGTATGTGCTTAAGGAGAGCAATATTGAATGCAGAGTAATTATTTTTAGCGATTCCACGTTGGTAAATTAAGAAATTCTATTAGGATCTAACATTAAATAATATTATAGCAAAATTCAAGTAAATAGAAAGAACGAATATCATCATATTTCAACATACGAGATATTACGCACTTGATTGTAGTCAAATTCATGTTTTAAAATTACATGAACACCCAACATTATACCAAAGTTTTTTCTCCTCCTTAAATGTAAGTATTAGTTTTGTATTGTATATTATTTACAAAACCGATTCTTTTTTTCGTTTCTCTTTTTGTATAGAAAATGTTTGTTTTTTGTAAAGTATAATTTTTGTTAGATTGTATCATTTGCTTGGAGTTATTTCTAAAATGGAACTCTTGAAATTATTAATATAATAAAATTATTATTTAATGTTGATGCTGAAATTCTGAACTATAGAGATAATAAACACTATTGCGAAACTTGTCTTGTATTTTAGTTACCACTTCTCCTGGTAAAGTTGGAAGTCCTTGGTTAGCACCAAAAGTTGAAAAGGTATGTATTTACCTATTCACATTTACAATTTATTTTTCAGGCACTAGTCTTCAATGTTAATAAGGTAGAAGATGCTTTCGACTAAGAGTAATTACTTACTTCAGAAGGCTGTTCACTGATGTAAATCGTTTCGTGGGCACGTAACTATCATTGTGGACTTACATCTCTATCTACCTTACAATCTACATCATGTGAATGTAGGTACAAGGAAATTTAAATTTAGGCTACTTGGCATGTTTTAACTTCATCACCAGCATGCTCTGAAGGGACTGTACAATTCCCTTTCTATTTCAGTCTGAAAATATCATGTAGGTAGCTGCGACAAAATATGCTCACTTTATGTTTTATTGCAAACACCAACTAGGTACAGCACAGAGTCAAAAATATATAATGTAAACAATCAAATATTATAATTAAAAATAATTTTTAAAATTCCGAGATTTAGTCGAGCTTGACGTTAATTAATATAGCGTTTATCTTTAATGTTGGGATGGGCGATAGTCGATATTTCAGCACTATCGATAAGTCGATACTATCGACAGTTTTTCGATAGTGGCTTCCACATTTTGTACGTACTAATTTTGTACATGTCCGATGGAAATTATGGACTATTACTTGCAGGATTCGGTATATTTACAAGATCACACAAAGATTTCAAACGAATATATATAAAATGTATAAAAAGAATTTCCAGTTTAGCACTGCTCCTTCAGCCACATATTGTCTGACAGCCTGAAGAGAAAAAGGGAGTGAGTTAAAAAGGTAAGGTTGAGGAGGTACAGTCGATACCACGAACTTTGTTTCTTTGCACAAGTGGTAAAAAATACCTAATTTCTAGAAATGAGACTCACAATATACAGCAGGTAAGAAAAACTGGCGCGAGCCTCAACTTCGAGAATACCAGTTCAAAGAACTCCTCAGTGAATCGAGGAAAGGAATTCCCGTAGTTGAGGCTGCCCCGCTCTTAGTAACAAAGCCCTCCGAAAATGCTAAGATTTTCAAGTACAAAAATAACTTAAAATATATCGATAGTAACTATTGACTATCGCCCATCCCTACTTTGATGCTAACTGACCCCTCGGTAAAACCTTCCACTCAACAGGCAACTTTGAATCGGAACACTTTGAACAGGCAAACTCCATTCTGAATCCGGTTGGATCTTAGGCAGGTTGAATGATCAGTAGTTGGTGGCCACAGGTGATTCCGGAATCTTATTCCATTAGTCATGGTAGTCCGAACCACGCGGGACCAATCCATGATGTCATGCACATATAGGTACATTAACACATTCACTGCGGACCAGTGATCGGGGAACTTCCAGCCAACCTGATTTGAGTTCTTGCGTTTAGTCACATCGTCTGGCATTGTAGATGTAGGAAAATGCGTTGTTAGTTCGTTAACATTGACACTGAGGTTATTTTCACACTTCAGAGACTCTCCAGCCCGCCTACAGATGAAAACAAATTCGATTGAAGCAGTGCGTGAACCTTATACCGGCCGATAAAAAAAAAGTAAAGTAAGCAACCATTTCAGGTTGAATTTTCGTCCGACTGCCATTCTTGGCGTCGCGGACGTCATCAGCTGTCTCCCTAAGGGGAGATCAGAATTTGTTCTGATGATTTCGCTCATGGCTTCCCAAACATCACCGCCCTGGGTTGGAACGAGAGATTGCCGATCGTCTAATAGACAGAAAACTTTCTGCGACGACCAGACTCGAACGCGCGTCCCCGCTAGACGGTCCTTATCTTATCACCGCAGTCGGGTACACTGTCCACTAGACCACCGACGCCCAATATACCGGCCGATAACAACAAAAGGGTACGTGGCTCGGATCCGGGCCGCACTGAATGTGTTAAATGTAGTTGTACACGAAAAGGCTAGGGATCGTGAGACAACGCAACTTCCTGAAATAACCCCCGTAGCTTTGGTTGTATCCCAACTTGTATTTGATCCTAATGGCTGCTTTTGGTTTATTATTTTCAATAATGAACCTTTAGAATCGACCAAGAAAAAAAAAATTGTAACACCCTCTCAAAATTTGATGGTTCACGTTTCAAGGTACGTAGAATCCAAAAATCGAATAAACATTTGGCCGTCCGTCCGCCGTACGCCGTACGCGGCACTTTTGCCACTTAGCATTGACCGATTTTGATGAAATTTGGTATGTAGGCTCCATTTGGGGTCTAGTTGTGCCCCGAAGATTTTGGTTGATGTATGTCAGTTCTAAGGGTTCCAAAATGAATTTTGAAAACGCCCTAACTCAAAAAATTTTGATATAAAGGTATTGTTTTTCCTTCAATTTAAGATTCTATAGAATTTTTAGAATTTTTTGAGACCACGCGGAGCTCTGTAGGACAAACCGTTCGCTCCCTACGAGAATTTAAGTGTTTTACGTACGATAAATCAGAAACACGAGTGTGAATCGCAAAAGAGGCTAATCTCCGTTCAAATTTTAGCTGACCGAAATGCGATCGATGTTTTTCTTCATGTTGGATGGTTGGTGGCTTTGCAGACGAGTGATCAATATAGAAAAATAATAAACCATTGTGTAATAATTTGCAGCGTTTTGTTGTAGTAGCATCACAGTTTGTAGCGTTTCCCCACAGCAGAAACATAATATGAATATATTATATTCACAGACTGGATTTTTGAGCATTGCTGCAGGTCATAACAATTTGGGGGAGGATTTTTGAGGTGAATGATGTGTAGCCGATCTACTAAGCGCACTTTTCTTTTGAAGAGAGCGGAATCACGATAGCACGGGAGAAATCTATGCCTCTCACATGGAAAAATTGTTCGTTTTTGTCGAATTTTGCTTCCGAGTCTACCAAGTTAGCGGAAGCTTTGTTTTCACTTTTCAAGATTGAAAAAAAAATGTTCTCCAAAATCAAAATTTCCACTCGCGTTTTACGCATCAGACCTTCCTGAACAATTTTGGTTCCGTGTTTGTCTGTCTGTCTGTCGTGAAATCATCACCACAGCCATAACATCTACATTTCTCATCCGATTTTGATGAAATTTTCAGGGATTGTGCGGGTGGGGGTGTAGATAGTCACCTATAGAAAATCATTACCCCCGGACTGATAGTAGCCGCTGCACATGCGCAAACGTGAAATCCTTGCCACGGCCATAACTTCTATATTTCCCATCTGATTTGGATAAAATTTTCAGGAATAATGTGAATTGGGATGATGATGGTCCCCTATGAAAATCATGGTCCCCAAATCGAAAGTATCTTTTGCGCATGCGTAATTCACGTTTAATCCTTGTAACAGCCATAACTTCTACATTTTGCAACGATATTCAGATATTGTGCGGGTTGACGTCTAGATGGTCTCCTGTGAGGGTAGTGGAAGGTACTTAGAGATTGATATTTTGAGAGTAATCTGGTCATCTATACAGTCGGGTTATGGATACGAGGAGCCACACCCACTTGGAATTGTTGTCTTAGTTAGGGCGAGGTGGAGATTCAAAAGTAAGTGATTTCGGTTAATTATTTTCAATAACAAAGCTTAGAAATTGACCAAGAAACAAAAATTTACCCCCTCCCTGTACCGACATATTAGGTAATTATTATAAACCAACCTGAAAGTTTATTATTTGAGTCTCGAAACTCCTCGTCGACCACATAGAGAGTAAGTTTTTTTTGAAAGGGGTTTTGTGGCTGACATAGCCCCTTTCAAAAGACATCGGAAATTTCAACCTGTTTTCTTCTATGGGAAGCGTCAATGATAGGAGGTTCCTTTTAATCGCAATCGATGCAACCAAGTATGGAGACTCAGAAAACGGGCAGATCGTATATTAAAACATAATCTTAAATTAATGAAAAAACGTCATGGAACATCCATTAATTAGGTTATTAATTGTCCTAATTAAGCAAACGATTGGTCTAACAAAGCTCCGGGTGGTGTCAGAAAAATCTTTAAAATTAAGGACATTTCAATTCTTGAAGAAAACAATACCTGTATTTCAAAAGTCTTCGTGCTAGGGCGTTATAAATGTTTTCTCGCATTTTTTACCAATTACAAGTGACAGACAATAACCAAAGCTTCGGGGCACAACTAGACCACAAATGGAGACAATATACTTTTTTCATCAAATTGGTCCACAGGAACTGAGCAAAGTGTGGAAAAATTGTTATTCGATTTTTGGATTCTATGTACCTTGAAATATAAACCTTCAAATTTTGAGGGGGGGGGGGGGGTTAAATTTTGTTCTTTGCTCGATTTCAAAGGTTTTTTAATATTTAAAATAATAAATCAAAAAGAGGTGTCTAACGGCTCCGTGGGTTAGCATGCCCTTGGCCTCGTCGTTGGCTTAATTTGTCGCGAGAAACGAAACACAACATCAAGATTAATTTTTTCTCAGTATCGCCTTTGGAGTTCGACACTGTCAGGCAACACGGCAGGATGCTCTACCAGTAAGGACACCTCGACCAGTGACGGTTCGCCACCAGAACCAACTCTGGAATATCTCAGCAGAGCACAGAGGAATTGAGTGAGTTCCGAAGGAGGCATAATCCATCTGACCGTTACAGCCCTTGAGCGGAAATTGGAAGAGAAAAATGCCCATGACGACTAGTCATTACTGTTTGTTTTGCAATGGGAAGAAATTTCCGTTACTAATGAGTCTCTATCCGTATACTTAATTTAAAATAAGTTTTGCTAAAGCCGTCTAATAATCTTATAACTTGTAGAAAATTCTTTCGCCTTGTAGAAAAATATACCTACCTACCTATTGTATCATCTTGTTAGCTCATTCCTCATGAATTAAAAAAAACTGTAATTCCTCGCAACCATCTTTCTTACCCACATAATACAAACCTCAACTGCTTATCGAATATTGTCACCGCAATAACGAAATGATAATTATTTCTAAAAGAATGACGGTTCTCCAAAATTCTTGAAAGATTTTAGAAGTTCAAAGATAAAATTTTTGGCTATTTCAAGTTCTCTATTTTTAAACCTGAGAAATCATTCTTCAGAGTAGGTAAATTAGGACTTTCACACTGTCTCTCCCCGGACAAAAAGTTCTATTCGTAAAAACTATTTACGTAGTTCTGTTTGTATATTCTCGTCGTCTATTCGTAAAAACTATTTACGAATAGACGACTAGAATAAACGACAACGTCAGAATATCGACTTAGATCGTGTGGTTATACAAGATATAGTAGGCCTGTACGATTCTGGGTAGGTAATAATATACAGAGAAAACCAGAAAATGTATTCAGATTTTTTTACTTCAATATAAATTGGGGGAACTTGTTAAAAATATAATACGTACACCTACACCACATTACAATGATAGGTAGCATTCGAACGAAATCACGTGGGTACAGGCACCATATCAATATACTTAGGTTAATTGGTTCCTTCAGAAACGATTTGACAAGAATAGTTTTATAGGGTACCTTTATAGGTACTTTCTATTTCAGTAATCCTTATTTCACTAATAAATTATCAAAAATAAATAAATAAATACTAACCTAATCATTTTCACTGGTTTGATATGCTCGTAGTAGGGTAGGTCTACTTGGTGTTTTGGTACAGTAGCGTTTGTTAGTAGATTTTAGGTATCATACAGAGCTCATAGGTGATGTACATAATACTTAACTACCAACGTACATAAGTTATAAGAAATGTCTTATGCTTAACTAGTTTGTTAATAATCATACGAATTTGATTAATGACAATGTCATAAGGAGCTAAAATGGAAGGAACTCAACATGTCATGTTGAGTTCCTTCCATTTTAGCTCCTTATTGACGTACCTAATTAACTCCATGAATCCTTACTTTCTTCTATAAGCTTGTCTCTTGAGTTCAAGGACATTATAGTTGAATTAGAAACCACAAGAACCAAGTAAAAATACATTGTAGATCAAAATTTTGGATTTATTCTGATCAATTTAGGAATACTTGATTCATGCAGAGAAAAATGTAGGTCAATCACAAGGCATTTACATAATTTGGCTTACTAAAGTACAAGTATACCTATAATTTAGTAAATCACGAATTATACACTTAACTTCATCCTCCAAGGAGGGTTTGGCAGAAGAAAAGTACCTAATATATGAAAGTCAGTATACAACTCCAAAATCGAAAGAAATGATATGTTTCGCCATAAATCATACGAAGAAGTATGAAAATATCTACATAGAGAAATACATTGTAAGGTGTTTCGTATTTTAGAACCATGTATTGTGAAATTAGGAAGAAAATCTAACTACCAGTGGGAATGTTAAAAAGATTGCTACATTAAATGACAGTAAATTGGAAAAAATGTCTCAAATTATTCTCAGCTACCTAGGTAAATACCACATAAATAATATATGTTGCACTCGTAGTTGGTTATCTAATTATTACATAAATTGAGAATGTACACTTACTGTTATACCCTATAGGTAGGTACCTACTGAACATAGTAAAACCACGATTGATCAACATTATTCCATGCTACATAAATAATTAAGTAGGCATTATCATCAATTAAAATATTATTTGTTACAACACACATTAACATAAATATTAATTTGTACATACAACTAGAAGAAAAGGGGTCGTAGTGTCACTTTTCCTATAAGACTGATTGGTACTTCGTGACATGGCTGATCATTTTTGCTTTGGAAGAGACCAAAAATTATCTGTAGATATCACAAATCACCCACAGACCTACTAGATAGGTCGAAATACAATGAGCTACTCCCCATTCAAGACCAAGCAGTCACGTATTTGTTGAGCCCCACAGCGCTACCCTACCAGCAAAGGTTTGACAGAGCCATAGACATTTCATTGAAGATCTTTTGATACAAAAAATGAGTCCTGTACACTATTACGGGCATTTAGTTCTACACCAGACAGGTTTGCCACTAAATAACATCTTCGCCATGCGAAAAATGAGTCTACCTGGGTGTTTATTTGTTCAATAAATAGTTTATGGAGTTTAGGTACCACGCCGTTATAATCAAGGATGCGCGCCACACAATTTAGGTCGTATGGTTTGACCATAGTTATACTAAAACGAAATGTCCATAACGCTGTAACTAATCCTTATTGTTGCCCGATAAATATAGACCCTCTGTACGGTTAGAAAGATAAGAAAATAATAGTAGTCTGTCATGAAAGGGAAAACATCCGTCACCTCTGTAATAATGGTCTTCACGGTTGATGATCTAGAGAATGTAGCGTTTAACCTGGAGCGTACAATACTGCGGGTGTCCCAAACGTCTTGTTCAGTCGGGCTAATTTTCACGTGTTTTCTTCAACTTGTCTGGAATCTGGATCAAACAGAGAGCTGTCGCTGTTCGTGTCTTGGTGTCCTCCTGCAGCCACAAATTGATGTCCTCTATACGGACCGTTAGGGTGTACGTGGTACACTCGCTTATTGATCCAAGCACCGTATTCAGGTCCTCCACTGTACCCGTAGTGTTGGGTGGCCAACGTTTGTTGCTGAAAGATAAGCAAATACAAAATTCCATTACATAAGTATCAATAAAATTATGTTATCCAGACGGTATAATCGGGTGAAATCGCTCATCATATGGGTCATTTTCCTAGAAAGGGACAATCGGTATCCCAAGATTTCAAAAAACTTAAAGTCCGATTCAAGTTCTGCCAAAAATCAGGGATTAACCTCACACCATACTGATTGAATTTCGACGAAAGAACACACAATGGGACGCTTAATTAATTAATAAAAAATTAAAGAAGAAAATCTATCGAAAGAAACCTATTGGCGTGGTTTCCGCGTAAAGGAAAATACTCGGAACCCCATCTCCATGAGAAGCGAGAACTGGGAGTTATTCCAAAAATTGAACCAGGGCGGGACGCAGGTGTAGAAAAGGGTTAAACCAACGTGGAACACGGTTTTTCTGATAGCAACCTAGAAACCTCCGAAAGTAACCAAGTAATCTCGATTTATCGGTTTTTTCGAGCCAAAACTTGATTTTGAGCCAGGGGATTTTGAAGGTTGCTGAATACAGTTTTGAGGTCGAAAAATGTAAAATTTTTTTTTAAATTTTTTTTTTTTAAATGGTTTATTTCCAACAGTTATTACAAAATACATCATGTGGTTAGTAACTTAGGAGGTGTTTTACACCTCTAACACCTTAGGTTTTATGATCACTATTACAAGTTAGGCTTTCAAAAGAAATTAATCTTCCATATGAGCAAGGTGCTCGTGGCGGAAGATGAGTTGAGATCGGCTAATAGAAGATATAAAATAAGAATTATGAATTAGATACATATGTTATGATAATTATAATTATGTTACAACAAGTATTAATGTAAATTTTTTTTTTAATAATCCTACTATTGTTATTTATTTATTTATTTTATTACGTGTGCAGTAAGCACTCTCTGAGCTGGTCTTTAACAACTCGGGTAAACTTATTGTACAATAGATTCTTTCTAAGTGAGTTGGGCAAATTGTTGAACGCCAGAAGCCCGCTATACCTATAAGATTTTTGGGCAAAAGTTGTGCGGATGCATGGATACCCAATGTAATAATTACTACTAAACCTTGTGTTAGCTGTATGCGATGGAAGGTTGTAGTGCTTTGCTCTTATTATTTGCCTTATATTTTTCAGTGCAATCAGCTTATCGAATGGAAGGATCTGTAGATTTTGGAAGAGTTGAGCAGTATGTTCAAGTCTACTTTTCTTCAATATTTTCCTAATTATCGCTTTCTGCGTTTTTACTATTGGGTCCAAAACCGTTCCGTACGTACTACTCCAGACGGGGAGGCAGTAGGACATCACCGATTCCACCAGGGCAAAATAGACCTGTCTCAACATCTTTCGTTCCAGTAAGGGCGTGAGCTTCGAAAAAACATATAATAATTTTCTAAGTTTCATGTTGGTGCTCAGTATTTGTTGCTGGAACTTCATATTGGAATCGTAAATTATGCCCAGATATTTAGCGGAGTTGCTGACAGTCACAGACTTACAGGCAGTACAGTTTCGAATATTGCACTCTGCATCGTGGATGGTGATGGGAGTCAACTGTGGGGGGTTACGATAGTCAAGGGTGAATGGGACAACTGTAGTTTTTTCTATATTCAACGTCAGCTTATTCCGTAGCATCCACTTATGCAAGATGTTCATCCCAAATTCAGCCAGCTTATGCGTAGATTCCCACGAGTCAGTGGAACAGTAAAAAACAGTGTCATCTGCAAAAAGGAGTACCTGACCAGGCAGCTTCAGTTCTGATATATCATTTACGTACATTATAAATGTGACAGGCCCGAGCACAGTACCTTGAGGAACAGAATAAGAATCGAGTTTGACTTCCTCACTTCTCGTTCCATTCAAGCTGACCATTTGTCTCCGGTCCTTCAGATAGCTTTTAAACCAATTTAGTACCTGGTCACCAATTCCATATTTCTCCATCTTCTTGAACAGTATCTCGTGGATCTCTTTTTTCCACAGTCCAGATCCTCTGAAATTAGGTCGTGCAGATAACAGGTAGCATCCTGGGTGCTGCGATTACTCCGAAAGCCAAACTGGACGTTTGTTAATATATGATTATCCTCTAGAAATTCAATCAGTTGCTCCTTAACAACTTTCTCTATAATTTTTGCTACACAAGACACCAGGCTTATGGGACGGTAGTTTTTGCACATGCTCCAATCACCCGATTTAAATACAGGTGTGACAATGGCCAGCTTGAATGTTTCCGGGAATTTTCCCTGTTCGAGACTCATACCAATTATTTTACACAGAGGTTTGCATAGTACGCTTTTGTTAGATTTTAGGATTTCAGCTCTGATTCCGTCGAAGCCGGGGCTGGAACCGCCTCTCAACGAAGCAATCAAGTCCCGCACTTTTTCCTCAGTTACAGTTTTGAAGCGGGAAAATTTATTTGTACAGCTGCCTTTCACCTCATCAGCTGGTATATTTTTTACATTGCGAATGTTGTTGGCAAGGTTTTTCCCGACAGACGAAAAGTATTGATTGAATGCATCAGCACAATCCTTCGGCCTCTTCACTCCATCAATCGTTCGGTCACCAATCATCAGTGTAGTTATTCTGGTTTCTTTACTTATTTTGTTATTTATAATTTCATTGACAACTCCCCATTCTTTCCTGCTATTGCCCTTTGATTCATCCAATTTTCTCCTGTAATACTTTTCCTTTTCTGTTCTTATGGTCTGTTTTAGTGTTTTTTGATATTTCTGAAAGTAGTTGCTTAGTCGCGGGTTGAAAGGCTGACGACAGTGAGCAGCATAGAGCTTTTCTTTTTTCCTAATAGAGGCAACCAACGATTCGGTAATCCAAGGTTTCAGAGGTACCAATTTATTAGGCACTTTAACAGTCGTCGTTGCATTTTCCATGTGCTTCGTAATCAGTTTTATAAATGTTTCAGCACTCCGATCAACATCATCCCCTTCCAGTACACCAGACCATGTTTCCTCCTCCAGGGCTCTGCTTAATTTCACGTGGTCAAGTTTCCTCTTTGAAATGGCTCCAACGGTTGTGCTTCTGACTTCGTTACCTGGTTGTATCAAGGTCGCCAATACTGCTCTATGTTCACTTATTTGAGAGTGGACCACAGCGGTTCTTAGATCACCTGGCAAGTTCGAAAAAATGTGGTCCAAGCATGAACCATTCTCCAAAATGGGAACCGTTGGTCGGGTGATACTGTTTACACATGACAGGTAACCATTTATTGCCATCAAATTGAGGTACTGTTCAGTGTGGTTATCTGGGGAGGCATTGACGATGTCAAAATTCAAGTCACCTATTACAAGATTTGGACGCCCGGGAATTCCTCAAGTGGGAGCGGTAAATCGACAAAACTGTTATCTCAAGGTCGCCAGTTTTAATTTTGAAGTGCAAGGAACTGGAGCCATAAATATGCCTTTCTTCTACTTCCAATACCATTATTTCCTTTTTTACAAAACACACTGTACCACTATTTTGGTTGAAATTAGATTTCGAACAATAATATGTATACCCCTCCATATAGAAACTAATATCACAGCTTTTGAGCCAACATTCGCTGAGAAATATCAAGTCAGGCTTCGTATTCAGTAATGCGATTTCTATAGCTAACTGGTCGAAATTTTGCTTAATACTACGGACGTTCTGGTGAAATATTAACAAGCCTTTATTTTGAATAAAGTTACCATTCAGTTCATCATAGTTTACATAGACAGGAGAATTTACTGCCAAGGATTCATCAATTGAGTTCAGTAACTCCATAATGTTTTAAAGTGTGTCCAGTTCTATATTCGGCAAATTTACATGAATGATTAAGAATTATATTTTTTCGATGTCCTCAAAGGACTTGATAGTCATTGCTCGCTCACCTTCTGATCTTCTTACGTGAACTACAAAGTTCTTCATCCAGACGTATTGTATCCCTCTTTCTTTTGCCTTCAATTTGGTCCGACGAAACAAATCTGCACGGAAGTTAGTGAGGTTGTCGTTGACGTATATGCGATTCTTTGGCCAATCCTTGAACAGCTCGCTGGCGGTGAGTGGCCTATCGGCCTTTGCTGCCTGGACTAACTTTTCTCGGCCGTCGGGGGATGACAGAACAGCCAAAATTTTTCGAGGTCGATCTTTTCGCGGCGGGCCTACCCTGAAGGCTTTTCCAATTTTCCCGCATTCTACATTTAACTGCTTCACGACTTCTTCCACGATATCGACACAGGATTCGTTCGGGGACTCCGGAACACCGTGGACCTCAACGTTGGAATTTCTCGATTCCTGCTCCAGGAATTCCACTTTACGCTGGAGCTCCCCAACAGCACCCTTAAGCTCAGTATTGTCTTTGGTTAATGAGTCAACCGTCACCTTAAGTCCTGAAATCTCCTCCACGAACCTGTCGAATTGGGCACTCATAAAGCTTACCGTTTCTTTGAGATCCTTCACATCACCTGCAACAGCCAGCAGTATGGTCAATTTGCTATTGACTTCGTGAATCGCCCGTTCCGTCGTTCCCGTCTCTATAATATAGAATGGAGATGTAGGAGACACCTCCTTCTCATTCTCCGCTCGCTCTTTGCCATCACTTGCACCACTTCCGTCAAGTGGGTCTCCCTTAATGCAACGGTCACAAAGCCACTTTTCCCTTACTTCCTTATTCATCTTTTTATAATTTTCAATGCTCTTGATTCGAGTGCAGGCAGGATGAAAGGATTTTCCACATTTTTTACACAATGTTGTCTTCCTAGGTGAGTGTAACTCGCGTTGACACGTCGCGCAGTCCATTTCGGAGTTTAACGAGGTCTAGCGGGCACCGATCGGGAGTTTATTATTGTCTTGCGATAAGAGAGACGAGAAAAACACTCCGATGTTCACTCAACGGCAGCCGCCGCTCAACTGAAAATGTTTAAATTGCAACGGAAAATTCAAATTAAATTGTTAACAACTTGAAAAAAGTCTTTTTTTGTCTTTTGAAAAAGGCAGATAAAAGACACAAGTTCCTGGGTGGCACAGGTTTTTCAGCTTTTCCCGCGTTTTGGTGCTGTTCTGCTGAAGTGTAACCATATCGCTGGAACCAGCTCGGTAGAAACAAGAACTAGAGACCAAAAAGAAAAAATGATTTCGATTCCTTACCGTTTCACAGAGGGCAGATGAAAGACAGCCGGTGACTGTGACACCACGTTTTTGCAACTGAAACCACCTGTGCACGCCCCCACATAAAAGAAATACGATTCCCGCCGCTTTCATTGATAACCTAACGACTAACTTCACCTCTTACAGTGGTAGTAAAACCGCGGGAAACGATAAAAAGCCACCAAAGACAGAAACCTCCGGACAAGCACATTTTATCCTCCTGCTCGCTTTATTTGCTTCTGAAAAAATCTGTAAACCCATTTTTTTTTTCATGTCTAGGTATATGCAATAAAGAATCACTACAAATTCAGGCCGCTGCTTTCATAGGTGATTCACAGTGTTCAAGCAAAGTTGACTACCAAGGGGTCCGGACATGGCAGATTACTGGACATTTAGCAGTTTAAACTTTAATTTCTATATTTTAGCGTGAATAAATGCATATTTCATTGATTGCCTGAAGTAGAACAAAGTTGATAGTTTGTGGAGAATTTTTTTTAAACGCCTAAATCATAAATGGGCATTCGGAATCTTCTCTGGACAACGATTGGCCCTTTCTGGGAAAATGACCCATATTAACTATTTGATTGTTTATTTCCTACTTTATTCTATGTATTACGAATTCGCGCGCAAAAAAAAGATGTATTTTTGCGATAAGTCACCAAGATTGAGTCATAGGATGTTTACTTTTTTTTACTGAAGGAACTCACTCTCTATTTGGTTTGAGTCGCTATCGTATGGCACTTCTATCTTCCAGAGACCTAAAATTGATTCTCAAGAGTATCGTGTTGGTTTTAAAAACTTGTTGGAATAAGCCCTAAGATAAACTATAAATAACATTTTTGAAGTTTTATCCAATTTATCCGAAAAGTACGTTTATCACTTATTTAACCCCTCTACTAAACTAACGATAAACAATTTATTATTTAATCTAATCGTTAATACTAACTTCATATTGTTCCTCCATGCTGTCGGCTCCAAGGAATGCGTTCCTGAGAACATTCAATAAGATGATGACCATCGCAGCTTTTCCCAGCATCAGTGCTTTCAAGGCCATCAACTTCAGTTTCAGGAGCATCATAGGTAAAAGTTGCATAGTGATCATCAGAGGAATCATCAGGAGAGGCAGTAGCTTTGAAGCCATTTTCTTGCTCGGTCCTCTATTTTTCGTTCGTCTCTTCTTATTGCCTGAAAAAAAAAGTTGTTGATGGTAATTAAATGTTTTATTAGTTAGGTAATCATCTGAAGATACCAAAGTCTTGAAACAAAAATGCTCAAGTATATTTGTTATTTTTAGGTGTTTAACAAATAAATTAATGAAAGAATATCCCTTTTGATAAAATTAATTAACAGCCTGTCTTACTTGAATACTGTTTTCCATTAACTATCCCACGATTATTATTATTTTATGTCATTATTATTATTATTATTATTTTATATTTCTATTAACTATCCCAGTATTATTATTATTATTTTATATTTCTATTAACTATCCCAGTATTATTATTATTATTTTATGTAGGTATAATCGATGCTCAGTCGATTATAACAAATAAACACGATTTATCCTTTAAAAAATTAATAGTGGGATAGTTAATAGAAAATAGTACTCAAGTAAGATAAGCTGTTTTTTCGAAATGCTTAATTTTAGCTAATTTTCGAAGAAAGTTAGGATGGGGAAGAAAACGTTAAAAACAGGGTTGCATATACTTCTAATATGGCATAATTACATTAAATATTACGCCTACCTAGTGTGCCACAGAAGGGACACAAACAAATATATTGTTCTATTCCAGCAGTTTATTATGGTTTTTCAACATCGGAATCATTTTGCTTCCACAATAACTCGGTATCTACTCGAACACTCAATATACTGTCTACCGACAGAAGGTCTAGAACTTTATAATGAATATAGTGTAAAGCAAAAGTCTGATTCAGCAAAGAATTGAAATAACTTCCCAAAACTAGTTGGAAACTAGGTGAAATGTGTGGTATGAAACGCTATTTTGAACATTTTCTCTCTATCTCCAATATCCTGTATCTTTTTTTGCAAAAATAATTATACTCAAAACTGAACCATAAAATTAATTTTATATCTTATTTTTGCCATTTACCAAGTCAACTTGAACCTTGTAACCAACTGAATGACTGGAAATTATGAGCTTTAAGAACTAGTCATTCAGGGTCGGGAGAAATCGTGCCTATCTTGTACACCTACCTATGTTAGGATGAGAGCTCTAGCAACTTGAAGAACCCGTCACCAGACTCCGGACTGCCCAGCTATCCCACGATTTTCTTTTTTCGATTTAAACTTGAGTAACGTGCATCAACAGTGAATAATACACACCATTTTCAAAGTATGAAGTGTATTCGAAATTTTTTTGAATTGTTTGTACAAAATTTGATTCGCCATGTACTACTTTGTGTTCTTAGAGTATGGAATTTTAAGAAATATCAAATTAAGCATAAGGTTAAGATCTCTTTCTGATATTCAGTCAATTTGCCGTTCATCTCTTTACTTAGTAAATATTAACCCCCCTTGGAGCTTCAAAAATTGATTTCCTCTCTTCGGATAGACTTAAATGGAATTAAGAGCCATGCAATTAAGGAACTTGTTTATACTGTGGGACAGGTAGCGATTGCAATAATAAACGCTGCAAATTATTACACAAAGATTTATTATTTTTCTACATAGATCACTCGTCTGCAAAGAACTCGGCTCTGCCATTGTGCCACCAACCATAGATACTACCTACCTACCACGTACCTACAGCGAACCCATTTTGGTCAGCTAAAATTTGTATTCGATTTTCGGATTCTTCGTACTTTGAAACGTAAACTAACAAATTTTGAGGGGGGTAAAAAAAATGTTTTTTTCTTGGTCGATTCCAAAGGTTCATTATTGAAAATAATATACCAAAAAAGGCTAGCTACATATATCTGCTGTCACATGAGTATTACATATAATTCATGGTAAAAAACACTAAACAAGAGGATACTGGAAGGAGGATACTTCCTTCAAGAAGACACCAACTTCACTACAAGTGAAATAATGAATTGATATGAGTAGGTATAATTAGCATAACCACATATTTGTTAGCAAATCCCAATCGATTCAATGTATGTTCAAGGTATGTTGGAACAATCAAGCCTAAGCGGTAATTATGCAAAATAGTTTCTCAGTCTTCGTATAATATCGCCATTGCTTATATCAGAAATGCAACTTTCACCGGTAATTTTCTAGAAAGGCACTCCAAATTTCCATTTTAGTTCGTTTGCGAATTTACGCATAATTTATTTAAATCAACATACGTTATTTTTGCAAGGCGCCGTCATGGAAGAAGTATAAGTATGGTATAATACTTATTCCATGGCGCTGTATTCAGCGCCCAGCCCTTTCATTCAGCTGACTTAGAAATGTTATTATCTGGACGTTACACTCGAAAATTCGACTGCCTAAAATCGTACTTCTGAATAGTTGAATATAGCGGATATTTCCAATTTTCCACTTCGATTTTTTTTCGAATTGATTATTTAATAAATCTCAATTTATTTAGACTGTCTAAAATCATTCTTCCGAGTTGTGGAATGTAGCGAATATTTTTCTTACGGAAAATCAACTATTACGTTTTCTTTCCAGCCAACTATTACATACTCAACCATTACATTTTCTTTCCACCCAATCACCATATTTTTCGCTCAAACACGATTTTTCGCTCGAGTCACGTAAAAGTGACTAGTACCACTTCGAGTATAATATCAATGAAGCCAACATGAAATGAAACAGGCAAACTTGAGACTCCACCTTACAGTAGTTTTGGAAATTTTGCTGCCCATATTTGAAAAATTTGGGAAGAACAAATTCATGTAACAAGTACCTATAACCCTCGTAATGATTTCGGATGATATCCAGACTTTATTAGGTTGAAATGTCTATAAACCATAGTGGTTTGTTAAAAAAAAATAGAGAACATTTGTTTCTAAAATGGTGTACTGTTGATGATGTTTCTATCCGTCTAGAAAGGATCGTTTATATTCCATTAATTAATTCAAGATATAAATTATAAACTATCCTGCTCAGGGGCAAACCTGATTTTCCTGAACAGCTAATTATTCTAGAATCACGCGAACCTAAGAGGAGTGTCTGTTTTCTCAAACTTCTTTGACCGACACGCTAAACGATCTTCCACGTACTCGACTGCAAGGAAAGTAAGTAAGATCCCACGGCAGAGCGGGGTTCTTCGCCAAGCGCTGATCCGGACACTGCGCTGTTGACCACAAAAGAGTTGGGGTGTTTTGCCAAGTGAAAGGGGTCCACTTCTTTTTCCTGTTCCCGAATTAAAAGGAGGCTCTCCGACTGGGTCGACTGTCGGGTGTTGAACTCCCTCGGCAGAAGGATGGCGTGTCTTCGAAGGCAATACCGGCTTTTTCAACACACCTCATGGGATAGGAATGTTCAAAAGGTTAAGGCTCTTTCACTCTCGGGTCTGCGTATATATACATATATATATATGAACAAAATGTCCGCAGTGCTTTCTAGAACCAAGGCACGTGTGTTAAGACCAAATAGAGGCGCAACTCATCGATTTCACATTTTATGGACGAAAAAAATGATGTCCTCCAAATTAGAAATTTCCACTTGCATGGCCATAGTTCTTAATGTTGTAAAAAGTATCTTAGGATCTAATTGAGGTTCGAAGGGAATTTTACTAAAAAAAAAGACATTACAAGCGTTATGACTTCCTTCTAGGGTTTTAGTTTTCAGATAAAAGAAGTACACGGGTATCTCGACTCGACCAGATGGCCGATAGGGAGGAGTCGAGCTGTAGGGTACTTGCACCTTCTTCCGCCTCTCACCTACCCTTGGATTTAAATACCGAAATCGAGAGGCCCAGCCACATCCAGATCAGCCTCCCAAACTGACGTGATCAGCTAATGGTGGCTTATCGCGTAGGATGCCCTTTTCTCTCAATTAATCAAACCATCTAATAACGGTAGCTTATCGCGCCAGTCAGATAAACCTTTACCCCCACTCTTGCCTCGATAACGGTAGCTCATGCGCCGGTAACGATTTAACTTGACAAACCATCAGTCCACTCTTACACCTGAGTAGGGTCTAAATTAAAAGATCAATTCGGCTAATAAGAAGAATGTGCTCTCCAGCCTTGACGATATAGTTTTGTATTTAAGATATGGTGGAAAACTATTTATAGGATTTAGAGCTTCTCATGATTATGAATAGGTATAGAATATTCTGCTGAAACAGTCACCTTGAGAGGTCACACTGGTGACGTTCAGAAAAATGGAGAAGTCGGTGGGGAGAAATGAGAATGAAGAGGCATTGTAATTAGATTATGAAGGTGAGAATGAGATACGGTGGTTCCTTGTAATCGTTTGTAATCAATCGCGTACTTATTACAGGTTGCATTGAACAAGCTCAGTGCGTGTAACATTATCTACAATTGAGCGCATCAAGAGGGTTACTTAGCGGATCGAATATAGGAAATGGCGCTAGCTCACCTCAAATGTCCGAACAATGGCAACTTGTATCCTGGTGAAAAATTCGAAATCGAACGACTATTTACTCTGGGAATTTCGGGTTTACAGAGGAAAATTAGCAGAATAACTATAATAACACAGTTTGGGAAGACTCGGGAGTAAATAGACCGAATCCCTGCGGTGAGCGCCCCAGAAAGGACCTACGCTAATGGTGGTGCTTGGCCATTGTTTCACCCACCAGTAGGCAGGCAGATCCTTCGTGCTATCGGGGAGAGTGTACCACTTACGTACGTCACACAAGGCGTATGCGCCGACGTATAAGCAGACTAATTTATTTTGATTAAGCATCTCACACGTAACGGTCCGTTCGGTGCGAGCATCTGCTTAATTATACTATCTGATGAAGCCGCATTGTTCCTATTCTACTGGAACGACGCTCGAGGCTCAACTTTTCTGTCAGCAGGAGGCCTCTTGTCAAGAGAGCAAAAACTGTCAATGGATGATTAATTAACTGACAGTGTCGATAACATGCAAAGGTTGTCTCACCTCAATAATTGTTTTGGTCTATTCCGAAGAGCATGTGGAAATAACCGTTAAGTACCTACAATTTTCACTTCCTCTTCCAGATTGAAAAAAAAGTCTGCTAAGTGGGTGTAGCACATAGCTTCCGAACTAAACTGAAAAGTTGCATAATAGCTAATCTCAAAACATCAACCACTATGTACCCTGATAGAGGACCATTTATACGTCAACACGCACAATATCTCTTTATTTCTTTGTATTTCTTCGAAATCAGATGGATAATGTGGAAGTTATGGATGTGACACGGAATTCACATTTGCGCATGCACAATCGCTACCATCAGTTCTGAGAAATTATTTTCATAGGGGATCCACAAGCCAATTTGTACAATTCCAGAACATTTCATCAAAATCAGATGGAAAATGTAGAATGAATGGCTGTTACAAGAAAATTAATGTTTGCGCATGCGCAAAAGCTGCAATCTATTCCGAGGCAATGATTTTCATAGGGGACCGTCTAGACACCAATATGTACAATCCCTGAAAATTTCATCGAATTCGGATGGAAAATGTAAAAGTTATGGCTGATACAAGGAATTCAAGTTTGCGCATGCGCAACGGCTATCATCGATCCAGAAGCAGTGATTTACATTGAAGACCGTCTACATCTCAACCCGCACAATCCCTAGAAATTTCATCTAAATCGGACAATAACTTCGAATAGTTTTGGCCGTTACAAGGATTTCATGACACATAAACAGTCAGACAGACACGTAAATCGCGAGTGGAGATTTTGATTTTGGAGAAAAGAAAAATTTCAACCTAGAAAAGAGCGAAAACAATGCTTCCGCTACCTCGTTAGACTCGGAACCAATTAAGAAGAATTTCCTGTGGGTTCCAGTGCATCATGAACAACTTGGATTCAGTGTATTCATTGATCAATCCTATATTCTGAACAAAACTATAACAAATTAATCATGTTCTAGTTTCAATTATATTTTTGGGGTTGTGCAGGTGAGCTTCTGGACGGTCTCTATTGATTTTCATCGTCTTCAGTGATTTTCCCTACTTAAATTATTTACATCTCACCTACTGTTGCTCAGTTTGCCTGATTCTACAAAAAAAATTTCTACACAATTTTTTCTACAAAAAATTCGAACGAGTCTTAAGAGGATTGCTTATTGATCTCACCACAGTCCGATCAATAGTGTCAACAGTTCGACATGTGCAAAAAATTCTTTTTATTTTTATCCACTCAATGATTTAATCCAACTTTATAAAATAGGATAAGAACACTGTAATGTTTGGGATCAACAAATTTTGACATGATGTTAACAAACAACCTCAACAACAACTAAATAAATTAATAATTAATAACGTGGATGGAAAAACATAGGTGATAAGGGAAAACCTCTCTTTTTAAAGGTCTCAGATTTATAATGAGCCTTCTGTCTTTATAGCAAAAGTTTAGAGGGAAAACCTCTTCAACTGAAGACTTCAAGTTAACTGACCTCAAATGATAATTAAATGCTTGCATACGAGTCTGCAACACATTGGGTCATTTTCATGTCAACCACTACGCAACAAGTTTGTTGACAACACTACGCATCAAAGTTTTCGAGACGATTTTTCAGTTCATGTGCCAAAGCAAAATGTAAGGTTGTTGATTGTTCTCTACGCAACACAGTGAGTCTATTTTATTTATTGGTCGCGTGAGCAAGATTTGCTTAGTTTTCGTGAAGATTTTTCTGTTCATGTGCCAAAGCAAAGACATGAAAATGTCAAAAAGAATATTGTTAATTGTGCGAAATTGATTCGTAACGTAATTATTTATATATACGGGTATTAAATTACTTGATTTGTGGTGAGACTTGCAGGTGTGGTGACAATTAACTAAGTCTACAGAAAATGTGGATTAAGTCAGACTGTATGAATTTCTTCAAACCAAGAGTGGAGAAGAATCCACATCCTTGTATGTAGAAAGTTCAGTCCGAGGATCCACAAGAATGATTGCGTATTACTCTACTCTCTCTGGACGATAACTTGAGCTAGGAAGTAGAAGAAAGGTTGAAGCTGGCGCGAAAATGTCCTCAATAATAAAAGAAAGGAACTCAAAGGATCCAATTTTCAAAATAAATAATACATATCTTAAGTATCTTACTATGATGGTATTACATCTTTACTATGGTGGTATCTTACTTGAGTATCTTACTATGAGTATTATTACTATGATGGCAAATTCTGAATATTCATAAGAAGATTTAACAAAAATCATTGTTCAAAAATGGCTAAAAATTGGTTTAAATATTTCTTTCAAATGACGTTTATCCACTCATACTGCTCGAATGGAACTTTTAAATGATAAAATTATAATCAAAGAAGCCTCGTGAATTAAAATCTCATCGTGCGGTTTCAGTGAACTAAATCCATGTTAATGAAGAGGTCCTGTTACCTTGATAGTAATAAATCTATTGGAGCGTGCACGAGTTCATTATCTTTATTAATTTACATTTTGTTGGTAGAATCAGCGAGCTGAATGAGCATTATAGAAGAACGAAAAATTAACTATTCATGTTTGGGAATGTGCAGGAGCAGTGCAAATCCAACACGTCATGGGCTTCGAGAAGGTTGTCTGAACATACGATACAGAATCGGGACATTTCGATACTTCCTCGGTCGAGTCAAGAAGTGGAGAGTGATTCTTGAAAACTCGAGAGATTGGGAAAGATGAATTTTGATGTAATAGACAAAGTGAAGGCCTAGAGGACTCTTGACAGGTAATTACGTCGCAAAGAAAATTGATGCCCAGGTTATGTTGCCAATTTTGACATTTTCATGTCTTTCATATGGCACATAAAAAAAAATAGTCACGAAATTTGATGCAACGAAATTTGTTGCAACGAAATTTGTTGCGACGAAATTTGTCCCAAGTCGCCAAAATGATGATTATGACCATCAGAAGTGAAGTTGTTAGGTAGGTAGGTACTTTACAGTTTGATATTACCAGATCAGCTGAGTCGAAAATTGAGCTCCCAGATCAGCTGAGTCGAAAATCGAGCTCCCAGATCAGCTGAGTCGAAAATTGAGCTCCCAGATCAGCTGAGTCGAAAATCGAGCTCCCAGATCAGCTGAGTCGAAAATCGAGCTCCCAGATCAGCTGAGTCGAAAATTGAGCTCCCAGATCAGCTGAGTCGAAAATCGAGCTCCCAGATCAGCTGAGTCGAAAATCGAGCTCCCAGATCAGCATGAAAATGTTTCAATGTGTTGCAGACTCGTATGCAAGCGTTTTTCTTCTTTCTACATAGATCACTCGTCTGCAAAGCCACCAACCATCCAAAATGAGGGAAAACATCGATCGCATTCCGGTCAGCTAAAATTTGAACGGAGATTAAGCCTTTTTTGCGATTCACACTCGTGTTTCTGATTTTATCGTACGTCCAACCCTTAAATTCTCGTAGGGAGCAAACAATTTGTTCTTCAAACCTCCGCGTGGTCTCAAAAAATTCTAAAAATTCTCTAGAATCTCAAATTGAAGGAAAAACAATACCTTTATATAAAAATTTTTTTGAGTTAGGGCGTTTTCAAAATTTCAAAATTAATTTTTGAACCTACATCAACCAAAATCTTCGGGGCACAACTAGACCCTAAAAGGAGCCTACATACCAAATTTCATCAAAATCGGTCAATGCTAAGTGGCAAAAGTGCCGCGTATGGCGTACGGCGGACGGACGGCCAAATTTGTATTCGATTTTTTTATTAGATTTTTAGGGTTCGTGGGTGTTATTCCTTTGAAGGTTGGTATGATGGGGCATCAACAGTGGTCGCAAACGATATTTCCTTGAATGACAGATTTCGCATGATCTAATGGTTCTATTCAGCTCACATGAGCTCGACTTAGGGGGTCAGCTGTGACCGAGCGAGCTAGGGCATACACATGTGTCTCTGGAGACGGGACCCGGTTGCAGGGGCCGAGAGTTCGAAGCCCGCCTCTGCGGCATATTTTCCGGGTGAGCCGGTCGCAGTTCCCCCTCGTCCCAACCCAGGGCGGTGGGGGGAGTCATGAGCGAAATCATCAGAACAAATTCTGATCTTCCCTTAGGAAGACAGCTGATGACGTCCGCGACGCCAGGAATGGCAGTCGGACGAAAATCCAACCTGAAATGGTTGTTTACTTTACTTTATGAGCACGACTTTACTTTCTACCTGAATATTTACTCAATCTTACAAAACTGGCAGAATCGCGTCACTGCGCACGTACTCATGCACCCATTGGTAGGTATGCATGGATATGAGTAGTAAGTGGGGACGTTGAGCACACATTCTTGTTTTTTCGACTTGAAGCTCTGATGTTTTTACTTTCGACTTGAGACTCTGATGTTTTTACTTTTGACTTGAGGCTCTGATGCTTTTTATTTTCTGTTAAATCCTGTTAAAAATACTTTTCTGTTAATTCCTGTTAAAAATACTTTTCTGTTAATTCCTGATAAAAATTTTCAACACAAAACATCACAACACATTTTTTAACACAAAACATCAGAACCAGTGACTTTTTCATTTGGTGGGGTAAGTTAAAAGAATAACATTTATAATAAAATGAGTACAAGCGAATTATTACAAAAACTTAATTTTGACAGTAGAAATTTCTGTCAAAATTGTGAAAACAACGAGAAATTTATAAAAGAAAACGACATTTTAATTTGCAAAGTATGTTTTTCAGAAGTTATACAAATGACTTATTTTAATAACAGATCTTATAATGGCGTAGTATCAAAATACAATTATGACCGTGTTAGTCACTTTAAAAAATGTATTCAAAAGTATCAAGGAAAGCAAAATACTTTTATAAACCCCACTATTTATTCAGACCTCGAACGCTTATTGATATTTCATGGAATAATTAAAGACGATCGAGAAAATAAATCGCGGCGCGAAAAATTTGTTAACGTAAAAAAATCTCATATTATACATTTCTTAAAGGAACTCGGATATACTAAACATTATGACGATTATGTTCTGATACACGCTAATTTAACTGGTCAAAAATTAAACGACATAAGTCATCTGGAAAACATTCTAGTCAACGATTTTGAAAAATTTTCTGAAAAATATTCGTCTATATTTACAAACTCTGAAAGAAAAAATTTTATAAATACAAAGTTTATTTTATACAGACTGTTATTGAGACACAACCATAAATTCGTCGAAGGAGATTTTCTTACAGTAAAATCTCTTGATCGTAAAAATGAAACAGACAGAATTTGTAAAACTATATTCGACTCTTTAGGGTGGGAATATAAAACTAAGTAATTTTTTAATGAACTGTGTTCATTAAAAATAAAATCTCCTTCCTCAAGCATTCTTATGAAAAATAACCCTCAAAAGTCTTTTTCAGTTTGGCTTTATCCTCATTATAAAGCAATTTTCTAAGTTGATGTTCAGTGGCATTTTTAGGAACCTTAATCTTTTTTTCTTTAAGGAATGTCTTTACTTCCTCCTTTGTACGGAGTGGTGGTTTACCATCGACACCTAATAAACGTTCTCTGTACAACCGTTTACAAAATCTATACTCGTTCAATTCACGTAAAATTTCATCTAGTGCGTCAAGGTTTTTATCATAAAATTTAAATTCGGGTGTCTTTACCAACTCCCAGAAACCTCCATGTTTTTCACATAAATTTATTGCTTCGTCTCTTAAACTCATGTCTCTTTATTTATTATAGAAAATATATTTTTTTCCCGGGGACCCACTTTTAGAACCGCAAACGCAATCTACCGATTGCTCGACGAATCTACATGAATCAGTTGCATAACCCATCGCCGATATGACTCAAGGACGGGAGGCGTTCGTGAGGATATTATTCAGTTATCTTTTGTGACCCGCTCTGCACACGACGTCCTAAAAGATTATTTGTGATTAGCTATTGTTGAAGACTTTTATTTGGAACTTCAGAGTTACAAAACGCAGTGAGTGTATAGTGACTTTATTGAGGAAGTGGAAAGTTGTGAAAGTAAGAAAGTTGCAAGAACTTTAATAACAGATGGAAACATTCAAGTGTAGCTGCTAGTAAGAGTATCAATTAATAATGGATTATTCATACTTCCAAGTACAGTTCTACGAGTGGAATCCATGTTAAAGATTCCAGAAGCATTTTGGGAAGCACGATTGAAATGCATCTGAATCAGAAGACCGTGTTCTCCCACCCAATCCGCTCCTACAGGAACGCCTTATCTGTTTATCTCAAAAGCGACCCTCGAGGACCGCGGGATGATGTGACGTGATTCTCCCCTCCAAAAGCGGTCCTGCAGGACCGCGAGATTGTAAACGGACTCATTGAATCTAATAAATACAAAAAAAAAAGGACCGTGGGACGATGTGACGTGATTCTCCCCCACCCAAAGCGGTCCTGCAGGACCGCTTTTGCATTCAGATAAACAGGCGGAGGAGCGCCTCGATCTACAGAAGCGGACCGCATTCGTTTCTATTCTTTTATGAAAACTACTCGATGTAAAATAAAATATTTATTATCGTTTATTTTTCTTCCCTACTTCTCCATTGTTCCCGGCTTTTATTTCGTATGAAATTTTAGAGCCGCCATTCAGATCTGAATGGCGGCTTTAATTTTAGAGTTTTTACCGCAAAATTCGACTTACATTGTGTTTTTATAGGGAATCCCTATAAAAACAAAACTTAAAATCTATATTTTTATTTCTTTTAACTAACCATCTTGTTAAAATTCATCTCGAATTATATTCTTCAACGGATTGTAGTTCAGAGTAACTTCTGAAACCAAAATTACGTAAGCAAAAGTGTTTTCTGGTACATTATTTTCAAAATCTGCTCGTAAAATTATATTACTTTTTTGCCCAGATATGGACTGTGGTTGTCTAGTCATATTCACACTGAATATTGGATAGTGCTCTTTGAAGAACTGAGGCTCATGATATGGAAGGGATGAGTCTTGGCATACTATTCTTTTGAAATCTGTGTACATGGTGTAAGCTAAACTAAAATCCCCTGAACTCCAATCTAAATTCAAATGTTCTTCAGGATAACTTTTTCCTGCTACTTCAAAACTAATATTTTTAACATTCACATGATCAAATTTGGAATTATTTTTCTTTTGATCATTTTTTCTGGCTGTTTGGAAGACTACAAATCCCCAGATCGGATTCTGTACATTTCTATAAATATTGGTAATATTGAAATTTAAGGTTTTCCCAGTGACTTTCTGTTCAATACATTGCAATTTTTTAAAGTGAAACAAATAAGGAGCGGTACTAAGTTCAGCAATTAATTTAGCTTTGGATTCACCTGCATATTCAATTATTGGGACTCGCAGGTAGAAAGTTTTAATTTCCACTTTTCCCTCCACACCTTCAGGAGAAGTATTATCTTTCTTGTAACGAAAGAGTACATCATCGTCAGAATTTCTAATGAATGTAATTTCAAATCCTCCCTTGTAAATTGGAGTGATATCACTGAAGAACCCAAGGCCTAAATCACTCAAGTTACCATTCGCACTGAAATCTCCACCACCAATCATTTTAGTATTGAAACCAGAATTCATTAATTTACCATTATAGTTTGCTGGTCCTGAGAAAGAAGCTATGCCCACCACCGTACTAGCAATACCTGGTTCTTCAATTTCATCAATAACCGTATTGTGTTTTTTTATTTCAATTTTGGAAAAAAGATGTGCTACAAAATTGTCTACCATCATTACTGAATCATTGGTTCCATATGTTTTTGTGGCATCTTTAGGAATGTATTTTCCAGCAATGTAATATTGAATATTGCTGCTAAGAAACTCATCATCTAGAAGCAATTTGAAAACCGTTCTTTTGTTCTCAGAGTTCAATTCCAAATTAGATTCAGGATTAAAGTTTTGATACTGAAGCCTTGTGATTTCAGAATCGTATTTCGAGTAGATTGATTTAATTTGATTCATACTTATTTATTATAGGAAAAAAAGTTTTTTTTTATAGAATCGAAATTCTATAAAAATATCAAGATAGTGGAATAATTTTTATAGGGAATCCCTATAAAAAACTGACTTAAAATCTATTTAAAGACAATAAGTGGCCCACCGAATATTAAAATCCAGTTCTAAAAACTTCCCCATGTTTCAAAAGTGATAGTTTGATAGGATCCACACTTTTAATTTCTTTCTTATTTTTATTATATTCATTTAGAATAGCACTTTTCATATTTATATAATTTTTTATTTCTTGTTCAATATCATTGAACTCTTCATCAGATATTTTACCGTCTTTAATTGCTTTTGTGAACTTTTCTTCAATCGAATTTAATTTAGCTTTTGCCAAAAGTGCGATTTCAGAGTGTTTAGTAATTTTTTTATTGAAAAATCCGCTTGAAGTCCTTAATATTGTCGATAAGGTTGTCAATCCTGCAGAAATTGGAACACTGAATGGGATTATTATTGGTAATGCTATAGAAGCACCAACCAGTCCGAGTTCTGAGAGGGCGAATAAAAATTCAGTACCGTAAAGAGTACTTGATAGTTTTCCATATTTTTTTCTCAAACCATTTCTCATTTTCTCTTCATCTTCTAAAAATTTAAATTGATTGATAATTCGATTGATTCTATAATTGGTCTCATTAAACTCGGGAAAAATTATTTTTGGATATAATCTAGGATGAGTTATTGGAGTAAATTCTTCAGGGGCTGAAGGTGATTCATTATTTGTGTACATCATTTTATTATAGGAAAAAAAGTTTTTTATAGAATCGAAATTCTATAAAAATATCAAGACTATAAAATTTAATAAAAGAAATTAAGATTTTTCTTCAATGTTCTCATGCTATTTTCAAAATCGTGTCCTTCTGATAGCTTTTTCAAAATTAATAAACATAAATGTCCACAGATAGGTGGATCATATTGGTTTTGGATTTGCTCCTCGTTATAAAATAAATTTTCCGAACCTAAATATTGAACAAGTTCTCTTGGTGGTGGTGCATTACCATACGAATCAAAATAATATTTTAAGTCGTTATTTTTATAAAATGCAGTCCAGTGGCTTCCAACCTCATCAGAATTTTCTAGATTTATAATTCCACATTCCGTGTGGTTCACTTTCTCTGGTAAATCATCCTTCATGAAAACTCCTTTGAAATTTTTAATTTTCATTTCTTTCGATAATCTTTCAATATCAAAATTGGTAAGAGGCTGGAAGCTATTTAGTTTTTTGATTTGTTAGGTTTCTTTTTTGATTTGGTAGGTTTTTTCTTTTTCAATCCAGAGCCGATACTTAGACTTTTTGCATGTTGTGCTAATCTCTCCATTTCCAAGTTATGGCGTTTGATTTCTGCTTCTTCAGCAGATTTATGCTTAGAATCAATAACGCTGGAAGCTACTGCAGCTCCACCACCCAATAATGCCCCAAGAGCACCAATTCCTGCAAAAACTAAGGGTAAAAAGCCGCCTGAATGATTTATTTGCAACTGATCATAATTCATTTCCAATTCCAACCCTTTTTTGTTTTTGATACATTTATCTATCTTTTTTTTCTGAGTTTCATTTAACAGGATTTTATGATTTCCTTTTCCACTAATATCTGCAAAAGCCAGTCGTACTTTTACTGGAACACGTTTTTTATAAGCAGATCTTATTTTTTTCATTTGTATTTCTGACAAATTTATTTGATGTGTAATCATTTTATTATAGGGAAAAAAGTTTTTTTTATAGAATCGAAATTCTATAAAAAAACAATCATAATACCTTAATTTAGACCCGGTAATTTACCGGGTCTAATTAGTATACACCCATCCCAAAGAACCGTTTGGTTTTCATACCAGTTTTTACAGCAAAAGCTCCCAATTTTTCACCGATATTTGTTGAACTTTTCATAATTTTATCAGCTTCTATTTCTAGTTGTTTATCAGCAAGATGCCTATCACTTGTTTTTTCATGATCCCTATAAAAAATGTCGTGTTGTTTACAAGCTTTATCAAGACTATTTATACCTTCATCACCTCTATTTAATCTCTTATCCAATTTAGTAAATGGTCCACAATATTGATAACCACCTGGGAGATGCATTTCTGGAATAACAGGCCCAAGTTTATTAAGAATAGTATTGAAAATACCAGAACCGTTTTTTATCATATTTTTGGGTAAATTATTAATAATTTTAATCAAGTATTCAGTTCCCTTGGGATTATCAATATCTTTCTCCAGTTGATCTTTAATGAAATTTATAATTCCCAATTTTTCATTGTGAAAATTATTATTTCCTGCCTGCTCTTGCGCATACAAATAGTACAGTCTTTGTTGAAGTTGATTCAAATTATCTATATATTTAAATTCTACAGGATTTTCAGTATATTTAATCAACCCAGTACCAGTCTTTTTCTTTTTACTATACTCCCAGATAGGTTTTATGATTTCTTTCCATTTTTTACTAACACTTGATTTTGGCTGTTTAGATTCGGGATTATTATTTTGAAACATGCTATTTGTTTGAATGAGAATTTTTGCATAAGCGTTAAAGTCTTCATTAGTGTATTCATCTTTGGATGGAATATCAGAAGCTATGGGTTTTGTTAAGAGCTTCCATAAGCCTTCAGTACCGGAATATTTCATTTTTTCTATTTCAATATCATTTCCATTTACCCGTATCTGCTTATTTCCAATAAAGATATGATTTCTTAAAGGGTATATTCCAAATTGTCTATCAGGATGAAGAATATATAATTCTGCAATTGGTCCAATACCTAAAGGGCCTACAGAAGAGCTTGGTAATTCAACACTTTTTTGTAATATTAATTCCATTTCATCATCACTTGAAAAGCTTTGATTTAATGTATCTTCAGTATCATTACCTTGAACCTCGCCATCAACATCTTCATGAAAAGAAACTTTTTTAGGTGAGCTGATAGCCAAGGGATTAAATGCTTTTATTGCAGGAAGGAGTTCTAATTTTCTGCCAAGATCTTCATCAGTTTGTTTTACTGCTTTTTCTACCTTATCTAATCGTGAAGTTATAGGTTCATAAGCCTTTTCTTTTGTTTCCTTATCAGATGCTTGGTTATCCCTTTCTTGTTTCGCTAATTTTTGTAAATATTTTTAAGTTTGATCGTTTTATCAGCTTCAGCTACGCTCATGGGTTTACGTTTTGGTTTTGTGAAAAATATTTGTTCATCTTTTTCAGGAGGTTGATCAATCTTTTTGATTTCTCTAAGTTTGGCTTCTTTTTCCTTCATAATTTCATGTTGCGCTTCTTTGAATTTCTTTCTAAGCGCTTGTTCTAAAGTAATTTTTGTTGTCATGTTTTTATTATAGAAAAAAAGTTTTTTTAAAATCGGTCAAACGCTCAATCGCTTAAACGCTCAATCGCTTAAAACGCTTTAGGAACGTTATTTTTGCGTTTTTAAGCGTTTCCCAATGCGATTTTTTTGAAGTTATCCATGTAGCGTTTGACCAAATTTCTTTAGGTAACGTCCGTTACTGTGTTTCTTTGTTAGGTCAATCGTTAGAAAACCAAAGTCCTCATCCCAACAAGAATAGCATAATTCTTTGAATCGATCATAAGTGAAATCAGTTCCCACATATTCATCATAAATATCTCGCATGTATCTTGGTCCTTGTCTAAATACACATAAAAAATTAATATTGTTTCTAATGAGTTGTTTATCAACTTTTGACCATGATTGTGTCAAGTAAACGCACGAGATTTTCTTATGACGTCCTCTCACAAAATAATCTTTGATTTCTCTCTGATGTTGAATGTTTACACAATCATCAAAAATAATAAGACTTTTTTCTTCACATGCGTCCAGGGTTATAAGTTCGTCACAATTACTGAAAAACTGCGCTATTTCCACACCGTCTTTTACAGAAATTTTTTCATAATTGCTTCTCAAAATCTCATATGCATTCTGCTCCAGAGATTTTGAAAAAATATATAGATGATTAAAGGGGATTCCCCATGGTTTTGTGATGAGATTATAGAGAAGTGTTGTTTTCCCGCAACCAGAAGTTCCTACTATTAATGCTCTTAAAGGTAATGGTAAAATTCCTTTTCTAGCCTTATTTTTATCAGACGGAATTGGTTCAATCTCGTATTTACTCATATTTATTATACGAAAAAACTTTTTTCCCTATAATAAAACAATGACTCTAATAAAGATTTCTGATAAGCACCAAGATCTAAAAATAACTTTTGCTCAAAAAATTGTTCTAAATCCCGATAAAAATTATAAACTTGGAATAGTAAAGTTATTATTTACTTCACCTTCTCTTTCATTTCAAGTGAAAGACGTATTGATATCATTAAAAATGTTTATTATAGATGGATGGTATCATAATGAGTATGCGTTAGAAGGCACATTTACTGTTGAGACGTTTAGAAGAGAATTATATTTAAAAATAAAAAGTTATATAACTGAACTCATGAAGAAATTTGAGGAGAATAAAACACTTTATAAATCACAAATTGACACATTAAAAAAAATAAAACCTGAAAGTTTGGTTTTTAAAGTAGACTACACTACAAATCGTAATAGATTTTTTCTTAAATCTCCCGTTGTAATTGGATTTATACGTTTTGGAAATTTCAGTGAACTATTTGATTTTACACAATGTAAAGAACCTGGGGATTATTTTGACGTTAATAAGGACTACTATTCTGAAGACAACCCAAAGTTAATCAAACCTATTTCGTTAATTGAATGGCATTGTAATATTATTGATTATAGTTTTGCTAATCATGATGAGCATTCCCATCTTCATAGCGAACATGAATTACTGCATGTATCTTTGATAGAGAAACAGATTCTCCCCAATACTATTTATATGGAAACAAATAAAAAGATTCTTTACAGCCCTATACGAGAAGGAATGAGAGATATTAAAGAGATTAAACTATCATGTAGAAATGAAAATGGAGATGAGCTGCAATTTGAAAATGTTACAGTTTATTTGCATTTGATTGAAGAGTGAGGAGCTTCTTTTTTATGAGATATTTCTCATAAAAATCTTTTTTACCTATAATAAAATGGATAATGATTTAACTGAACCTATTTACTGTCATAAATGTAAAAAGAAAACTAATAATGTTGATGCTGAAAGAGTGCAAACTATCAACGGGAGATGGAGAGTGGCTGCAAAATGTACAACATGTAAAACTAATAAGAGTAAGTTTATCACTTCCCCCGAGAGAGAAAATTCTGAAGAACCAACTGTAGTAGAAGATCTGAATGTTGATGAAAAATTATCTCTCGCTAAAGAATTACATAAGCCAATAAGAAATAAATTTCAAAAAAGGACAATATTTACTAAAGGTATTGATGATTTGTGGGCTGCTGATTTGATAATCATGAAAAATTATGAAAAAGAGAATGATGGATACGGTTATATGCTTAATGTTATCGATACATTTTCAAAATTTGCATGGACCTTACCCTTGAAGAAAAAGGATGGAAAAAGCGTAACAAAAGCTTTTGAGAAAATCATAGAAAAGGCCAAATCACAAAATCATAATGCTCCGAATTTACTACATACCGATAAAGGATTGGAATTCGAAAATAAAACGTTTAAAGAATTTCTGAAAAGCCACCAAATAAAAATGTATCATACACAGAATGAAGAAAAATCGGCAATCATAGAAAGATTTAATCGTACATTGAATGGAAAAAATGAAAATTCTTTTCGAAGTTGAGAATAATAAAAAATGGATCGATTTTCTACAGGATTTGGTTCATGAATACAATTTTAAAGATTTCCACCCAATCCGCTCCTACAGGAACGCCTTATCTGTTTATCTCAAAAGCGACCCTCGAGGACCGCGGGATGATGTGACGTGATTCTCCCCTCCAAAAGCGGTCCTGCAGGACCGCGAGATTGTAAACGGACTCATTGAATCTAATAAATACAAAAAAAAAAGGACCGTGGGACGATGTGACGTGATTCTCCCCCACCAAAGCGGTCCTGCAGGACCGCTTTTGCATTCAGATAAACAGGCGGAGGAGCGCCTCGATCTACAGAAGCGGACCGCATTCGTTTCTATTCTTTTATGAAAACTACTCGATGTAAAATAAAATATTTATTATCGTTTATTTTTCTTCCCTACTTCTCCATTGTTCCCGGCTTTTATTTCGTATGAAATTTTAGAGCCGCCATTCAGATCTGAATGGCGGCTTTAATTTTAGAGTTTTTACCGCAAAATTCGACTTACATTGTGTTTTTATAGGGAATCCCTATAAAAACAAAACTTAAAATCTATATTTTTATTTCTTTTAACTAACCATCTTGTTAAAATTCATCTTCGAATTATATTCTCAACGGATTGTAGTTCAGAGTAACTTCTGAAACCAAAATTACGTAAGCAAAAGTGTTTTCTGGTACATTATTTTCAAAATCTGCTCGTAAAATTATATTACTTACTTTTGCCCAGATATGGACTGTGGTTGTCTAGTCATATTCACACTGAATATTGGATAGTGCTCTTTGAAGAACTGAGGCTCATGATATGGAAGGGATGAGTCTTGGCATACTATTCTTTTGAAATCTGTGTACATGGTGTAGCTAAACTAAATCCCCTGAACTCCAATCTAAATTCAATGTTCTTCAGGATAACTTTTTCCTGCTACTTCAAAACTAATATTTTAACATTCACATGATCAAATTTGGAATTATTTTTCTTTTGATCATTTTTTCTGGCTGTTTGGAAGACTACAAATCCCCAGATCGGATTCTGTACATTTCTATAAATATTGGTAATATTGAAATTTAAGGTTTTCCCAGTGACTTTCTGTTCAATACATTGCAATTTTTTAAAGTGAAACAAATAAGGAGCGGTACTAAGTTCAGCAATTAATTTAGCTTTGGATTCACCTGCATATTCAATTATTGGGACTCGCAGGTAGAAAGTTTTAATTTCCACTTTTCCCTCCACACCTTCAGGAGAAGTATTATCTTTCTTGTAACGAAAGAGTACATCATCGTCAGAATTTCTAATGAATGTAATTTCAAATCCTCCCTTGTAAATTGGAGTGATATCACTGAAGAACCCAAGGCCTAAATCACTCAAGTTACCATTCGCACTGAAATCTCCACCACCAATCATTTTAGTATTGAAACCAGAATTCATTAATTTACCATTATAGTTTGCTGGTCCTGAGAAAGAAGCTATGCCCACCACCGTACTAGCAATACCTGGTTCTTCAATTTCATCAATAACCGTATTGTGTTTTTTTATTTCAATTTTGGAAAAAAGATGTGCTACAAAATTGTCTACCATCATTACTGAATCATTGGTTCCATATGTTTTTGTGGCATCTTTAGGAATGTATTTTCCAGCAATGTAATATTGAATATTGCTGCTAAGAAACTCATCATCTAGAAGCAATTTGAAAACCGTTCTTTTGTTCTCAGAGTTCAATTCCAAATTAGATTCAGGATTAAAGTTTTGATACTGAAGCCTTGTGATTTCAGAATCGTATTTCGAGTAGATTGATTTAATTTGATTCATACTTATTTATTATAGGAAAAAAAGTTTTTTTTATAGAATCGAAATTCTATAAAAATATCAAGATAGTGGAATAATTTTTATAGGGAATCCCTATAAAAAACTGACTTAAAATCTATTTAAAGACAATAAGTGGCCCACCGAATATTAAAATCCAGTTCTAAAAACTTCCCCATGTTTCAAAAGTGATAGTTTGATAGGATCCACACTTTTAATTTCTTTCTTATTTTTATTATATTCATTTAGAATAGCACTTTTCATATTTATATAATTTTTATTTCTTGTTCAATATCATTGAACTCTTCATCAGATATTTTACCGTCTTTAATTGCTTTTGTGAACTTTTCTTCAATCGAATTTAATTTAGCTTTTGCCAAAAGTGCGATTTCAGAGTGTTTAGAATTTTTTTATTGAAAATCCGCTTGAAGTCCTTAATATTGTCGATAAGGTTGTCAATCCTGCAGAAATTGGAACACTGAATGGGATTATTATTGGTAATGCTATAGAAGCACCAACCAGTCCGAGTTCTGAGAGGGCGAATAAAAATTCAGTACCGTAAAGAGTACTTGATAGTTTTCCATATTTTTTTCTCAAACCATTTCTCATTTTCTCTTCATCTTCTAAAAATTTAAATTGATTGATAATTCGATTGATTCTATAATGGTCTCATTAAACTCGGGAAAATTATTTTTGGATATAATCTAGGATGAGTTATTGGAGTAAATTCTTCAGGGGCTGAAGGTGATTCATTATTTGTGTACATCATTTTATTATAGGAAAAAAAGTTTTTTATAGAATCGAAATTCTATAAAAATATCAAGACTATAAAATTTAATAAAAGAAATTAAGATTTTTCTTCAATGTTCTCATGCTATTTCAAAATCGTGTCCTTCTGATAGCTTTTTCAAAATTAATAAACATAAATGTCCACAGATAGGTGGATCATATTGGTTTTGGATTTGCTCCTCGTTATAAAATAAATTTTCCGAACCTAAATATTGAACAAGTTCTCTTGGTGGTGGTGCATTACCATACGAATCAAAATAATATTTTAAGTCGTTATTTTTATAAATGCAGTCCAGTGGCTTCCAACCTCATCAGAATTTTCTAGATTTATAATTCCACATTCCGTGTGGTTCACTTTCTCTGGTAAATCATCCTTCATGAAAACTCCTTTGAAATTTTTAATTTTCATTTCTTTCGATAATCTTTCAATATCAAAATTGGTAAGAGGCTGGAAGCTATTTAGTTTTTGATTTGTTAGGTTTCTTTTTGATTTGGTAGGTTTTTTTTTTTTCAATCCAGAGCCGATACTTAGACTTTTTGCATGTTGTGCTAATCTCTCCATTTCCAAGTTATGGCGTTTGATTTCTGCTTCTTCAGCAGATTTATGCTTAGAATCAATAACGCTGGAAGCTACTGCAGCTCCACCACCCAATAATGCCCCAAGAGCACCAATTCCTGCAAAACTAAGGGTAAAAAGCCGCCTGAATGATTTATTTGCAACTGATCATAATTCATTTCCAATTCCAACCCTTTTTTGTTTTTGATACATTTATCTATCTTTTTTTCTGAGTTTCATTTAACAGGATTTTATGATTTCCTTTTCCACTAATATCTGCAAAAGCCAGTCGTACTTTTACTGGAACACGTTTTTTATAAGCAGATCTTATTTTTTTCATTTGTATTTCTGACAAATTTATTTGATGTGTAATCATTTTATTATAGGGAAAAAAGTTTTTTTTATAGAATCGAAATTCTATAAAAAACAATCATAATACCTTAATTTAGACCGGTAATTTACCGGGTCTAATTAGTATACACCCATCCCAAAGAACCGTTTGGTTTTCATACCAGTTTTTACAGCAAAAGCTCCCAATTTTTCACCGATATTTGTTGAACTTTTCATAATTTTATCAGCTTCTATTTCTAGTTGTTTATCAGCAAGATGCCTATCACTTGTTTTTTCATGATCCCTATAAAAAATGTCGTGTTGTTTACAAGCTTTATCAAGACTATTTATACCTTCATCACCTCTATTTAATCTCTTATCCAATTTAGTAAATGGTCCACAATATTGATAACCACCTGGGAGATGCATTTCTGGAATAACAGGCCCAAGTTTATTAAGAATAGTATTGAAAATACCAGAACCGTTTTTTATCATATTTTTGGGTAAATTATTAATAATTTTAATCAAGTATTCAGTTCCCTTGGGATTATCAATATCTTTCTCCAGTTGATCTTTAATGAAATTTATAATTCCCAATTTTTCATTGTGAAAATATTATTTCCTGCCTGCTCTTGCGCATACAAATAGTACAGTCTTTGTTGAAGTTGATTCAAATTATCTATATATTTAAATTCTACAGGATTTTCAGTATATTTAATCAACCCAGTACCAGTCTTTTTCTTTTTACTATACTCCCAGATAGGTTTTATGATTTCTTTCCATTTTTTACTAACACTTGATTTTGGCTGTTTAGATTCGGGATTATTATTTTGAAACATGCTATTTGTTTGAATGAGAATTTTTGCATAAGCGTTAAAGTCTTCATTAGTGTATTCATCTTTGGATGGAATATCAGAAGCTATGGGTTTTGTTAAGAGCTTCCATAAGCCTTCAGTACCGGAATATTTCATTTTTTCTATTTCAATATCATTTCCATTTACCCGTATCTGCTTATTTCCAATAAAGATATGATTTTTTAAAGGGTATATTCCAAATTGTCTATCAGGATGAAGAATATATAATTCTGCAATTGGTCCAATACCTAAAGGGCCTACAGAAGAGCTTGGTAATTCAACACTTTTTTGTAATATTAATTCCATTTCATCATCACTTGAAAAGCTTTGATTTAATGTATCTTCAGTATCATTACCTTGAACCTCGCCATCAACATCTTCATGAAAAGAAACTTTTTTAGGTGAGCTGATAGCCAAGGGATTAAATGCTTTTATTGCAGGAAGGAGTTCTAATTTTCTGCCAAGATCTTCATCAGTTTGTTTTACTGCTTTTTCTACCTTATCTAATCGTGAAGTTATAGGTTCATAAGCCTTTTCTTTTGTTTCCTTATCAGATGCTTGGTTATCCCTTTCTTGTTTCGCTAATTTTTGTAAATATTTTTTAAGTTTGATCGTTTTATCAGCTTCAGCTACGCTCATGGGTTTACGTTTTGGTTTGTGAAAAATATTGTTCATCTTTTTCAGGAGGTTGATCAATCTTTTTGATTTCTCTAAGTTTGGCTTCTTTTTCCTTCATAATTTCATGTTGCGCTTCTTTGAATTTCTTTCTAAGCGCTTGTTCTAAAGTAATTTTTGTTGTCATGTTTTTATTATAGAAAAAAGTTTTTTTTAAAATCGGTCAAACGCTCAATCGCTTAAACGCTCAATCGCTTAAACGCTTTAGGAACGTTATTTTTGCGTTTTTTAAGCGTTTCCAATGCGATTTTTTTGAAGTTATCCATGTAGCGTTTCACCAAATTTCTTTAGGTAACGTCCGTTACTGTGTTTCTTTGTTAGGTCAATCGTTAGAAAACCAAAGTCCTCATCCCAACAAGAATAGCATAATTCTTTGAATCGATCATAAGTGAAATCAGTTCCCACATATTCATCATAAATATCTCGCATGTATCTTGGTCCTTGTCTAAATACACATAAAAAATTAATATTGTTTCTAATGAGTTGTTTATCAACTTTTGACCATGATTGTGTCAAGTAAACGCACGAGATTTTCTTATGACGTCCTCTCACAAAATAATCTTTGATTTCTCTCTGATGTTGAATGTTTACACAATCATCAAAATAATAAGACTTTTTTCTTCACATGCGTCCAGGGTTATAAGTTCGTCACAATTACTGAAAAACTGCGCTATTTCCACACCGTCTTTTACAGAAATTTTTTCATAATTGCTTCTCAAAATCTCATATGCATTCTGCTCCAGAGATTTTGAAAAAATATATAGATGATTAAAGGGGATTCCCCATGGTTTTGTGATGAGATTATAGAGAAGTGTTGTTTTCCCGCAACCAGAAGTTCCTACTATTAATGCTCTTAAAGGTAATGGTAAAATTCCTTTTCTAGCCTTATTTTTATCAAACGGAATTGGTTCAATCTCGTATTTACTCATATTTATTATACGAAAAACTTTTTCCCTATAATAAAACAATGACTCTAATAAAGATTTCTGATAAACACCAAGATCTAAAAATAACTTTTGCTCAAAAAATTGTTCTAAATCCCGATAAAAATTATAAACTTGGAATAGTAAAGTTATTATTTACTTCACCTTCTCTTTCATTTCAAGTGAAAGATGTATTGATATCATTAAAAATGTTTATTAGATGGATGGTATCATAACGAGTATGCGTTAGAAGGCACATTTACTGTTGAGACGTTTAGAAGAGAATTATATTTAAAAATAAAAAGTTATATAACTGAACTCATGAAGAAATTTGAGGAGAATAAAACACTTTATAAATCACAAATTGACACATTAAAAAAAATAAAACCTGAAAGTTTGGTTTTTAAAGTAGACTACACTACAAATCGTAATAGATTTTTTCTTAAATCTCCCGTTGTAATTGGATTTATACGTTTTGGAAATTTCAGTGAACTATTTGATTTTACACAATGTAAAGAACCTGGGGATTATTTTGACGTTAATAAGGACTACTATTCTGAAGACAACCCAAGTTAATCAAACCTATTTCGTTAATTGAATGGCATTGTAATATTATTGATTATAGTTTTGCTAATCATGATGAGCATTCCCATCTTCATAGCGAACATGAATTACTGCATGTATCTTTGATAGAGAAACAGATTCTCCCCAATACTATTTATATGGAAACAAATAAAAAGATTCTTTACAGCCCTATACGAAAAGGAATGAGAGATATTAAAGAGATTAAACTATCATGTAGAAATGAAAATGGAGATGAGCTGCAATTTGAAAATGTTACAGTTTATTTGCATTTGATTGAAGAGTGAGGAGCTTCTTTTTTATGAGATATTTCTCATAAAAACTTTTTTCCTATAATAAAATGGATAATGATTTAACTGAACCTATTTACTGTCATAAATGTAAAAAGAACTAATAATGTGTGATGCTGAAAGAGTGCAAACTATCAACGGGAGATGGAGAGTGGCTGCAAAATGTACAAATGTAAAACTAATAGAGTAAGTTGTCACTTTATCACTTCCCCGAGAGAGAAATTCTGAAGAACCAACTGTAGTAGAAGATCTGAATGTTGATGAAAAATTATCTCTCGCTAAAGAATTACATAAGCCAATAAGAAATAAATTTCAAAAAAGGACAATATTTACTAAAGGTATTGATGATTTGTGGGCTGCTGATTTGATAATCATGAAAAATTATGAAAAAGAGAATGATGGATACGGTTATATGCTTAATGTTATCGATACATTTTCAAAATTGCATGGACCTTACCCTTGAAGAAAAGGATGGAAAAAGCGTAACAAAAGCTTTTGAGAAAATCATAGAAAAGGCCAAATCACAAAATCATAATGCTCCGAATTTACTACATACCGATAAAGGATTGGAATTCGAAAATAAAACGTTTAAAGAATTTCTGAAAAGTCACCAAATAAAAATGTATCATACACAGAATGAAGAAAAATCGGCAATCATAGAAAGATTTAATCGTACATTGAATGGAAAAATGAAAATTCTTTTCGAAGTTGAGAATAATAAAAAATGGATCGATTTTCTACAGGATTTGGTTCATGAATACAATTTTAAAGATTTCCATAGATCGATTGGTATGATACCTGTACAAGTTAATAAAAACAACGAAGATGAAGTGTTAGTTAGATTGTTTAGGAACCAAAAAGCCTCACAAAAAGTAAAGTTTTCTCTTGGAGATCGAGTTCGAATAACAAGATTTAAGAAAACATTTGGGAATAAATATGATGCTAAATGGACTAGGAAATTTTTGTGGTTTCTGGAATTCTACCAACAAATCCGATTACTTACAAAATAAAAGATTTAAACGACGAAGAGATTGAAGGATCTTTCTATGCTCAAGAACTACAAAAAACAGAATTCTAGAATTATGAATAAAATGATTTATATAAAAAGATTTCTTTTCGATTTCTTTCGATTTGGCCCCCCCTTTAAGAGTTTTGAAAGCTCTGTTTAAATGTTCTCGACTTGTATTCGACTTTATCGTTAAAGAGGGTGGGTCCAAATCGGACCCACCCACTTTAAGAGTTTTTTAAAATCATTGACTTGTATTCGACTTTAACGTTAAAGGTGGGGGCGATTCGTCCCCCACCTTTAGTAATTGGGTTTTAAAATCTACTCTACTTGTGTTTTGATTTTAAAGGGGGTGTCTACGATACACCCCCTTTAATAATTTGGATAGAAACCATCATGGAGGAGACTTTTAATTTAGAGACTTTTATTTACCTTTCACGTACCCGTCTGCCAGACGGGTACGAGGTATTTACTGTTAAAAATCAAATTGACTCGTATTTACCTTTCATCGGACCCGTCTGCCAGACGGGTACGAGGTATTTACTGTTAAAATATACTGATTCTGTATGTCTTTGAAGAAATTACAAAATAGCAAAAGTGGGTGGATATAAAAAATGAGGGGTTAGTTAAAAGAATCTCTTTTCTAAAAAAAATGAACGATACGAAAATTATATATCCTATAATAAAATGGATACTATTAAAAAACGATATGCAGATAAAATCTGTGAAAAATGTGATCAAAAAATCACATATAAAAACTGGGCTCGTCATTTAAAAACACCATTCCATCTAAAAAACGACCCTAACCAAACTCTTAAACCTCAACAAAGAACCGCTGAGAAAGGATTCAGAGTTAAAGATTTGAGAAATGAAGCGAAAGATTACAATTTAAAAGGTGCTTATAAAATGAAGAAAAATAATCTTATTACAGCTTTAAATGATATTAAAAATGTATACTTTAAGAAAAGTGATCTAGAAAAACTAACTGTTAAAAAACTACGCGAAATAGCTAAAGAAAAACATATTAAAATTAAAAAATCGAATAAAAAAATCAATATCATCGAACATCTAATGCACCCACAAGGGCATGCATTTAAAGTAAAAACAGGAAAAATGTTCAATTTCGAAGATGACTTGATTAGTGAAAACAAAGAAAAACGAAAATCTCCTTTTACTATTATAGAAACTAAATCTCGATTCATTAAAAATTTAAAACTACAGAAATCGATTATTGTATAAAATTATCTAATATCATACAAGTCGAAAAAGCTGTATTTGCTATGTTAAATTTGGCTAAAGAAAAATCTAATTTCCAAACCGGGGATAAAATTATGATCGTTGCCCAAAACCCTCATTTTCACCATGATATATCGAAAGATTTAAGTAGTAAATCAAATGTTTTATCTCGTATACAAGCTAAAGAATTTATCCAACACGTAAGCAACATTATTAGTTCCAACGAAAACGTTGAAATAACAAATACTACGTTTCACATTAAAATCATTAATTTACCGAGAGGAGCAAAAGGCGTCAAAATATTGAACTTAGCCAAAATAAACATACGAAACAATGTATTACTCAAATAAAAAATTCCGATAATCTGTGTTGTCCAAGAGCCATAATTACCGCGTTAACTTATCATACTAATAAAATTTTCGGTAGAGAACTTACAAAAAACGATATAAAGTTTTAAGAATGGGCCGAAAATTCAAACAAAATTAGCCACAGAACTTTGCGAAAATGGGTTCATACACCGAGGAAGGTTTCACATTGCAAGATATCAAAGTTGTTGAAGAATTATTAGACATTCAAGTTAAAGTTATCTGTGCCGAAAATTTCAATACCGTTATTTACGAAGGAGAAAAGAAAGATACTATAATTTATCTTTATAAAGACGGAAATCATTTTGACGTGATTAATAGTGTAGCAGCTTTTTATGCCTCCTCATATTACTGTAAAAATTGTGATACTCCCTATAATAATAAAGAGAAACCGAATGCAAAAAGACTAGAAATAAAATGTCTGTCCACTCTGTAAACAAATACAACACGATGAAAAAGATAAAAATAAAATATTCTGTAACGATTGTAACCGTTATTGTTATAATGATAATGCGTTAAAAATCATAAAGAAGTTTGTAAAATAGTCTATAAATGTTAAAACTGCGGGAAATTTGCAAAAGAACCGACGAACATAGATGTGGTTCTGGAAAATGTCGAAACTGTCAAGAAATATTCGACGATATAGGTGGCCATGAATGTTTCATGCTCCCAAACAGACAGAAAGGTGGATATTGTACTAAGCCTTGCGTTTGTAATAAACAATCCAGTAAGAAACTCGAAAGTTGTAATTTCACTGAAAAATACATATTTTTCGATTACGAGGCCATGCAAGAAACAGGAACTCATGAGGCAAATCTTGTTATAGCTCACTACCTTGATGGTACTAAATTCGTTTTCAAAACTAATGAGGAATTTTGCGAGTGGTTAATTTCAGATAAACACAAAGGGTACACCGCAATTGCTCATTACGCCAAAGGATACGATTCCCATTTCATTTTGAAATATTGCGTAGAAAATACTCTGAACCTTACACAATTTACAATGGAACCAAATTAATGTTGTTGGATATTCGCAGAATGATAAAAGTAATTGATAGTTCTAACTTCGTTGCATCTCCGTTATCTGCTTTTCCGAAAACGTTCGGATTAACAGAACTAAAAAAAGGATATTTTCCCCATTATTTCAATACTCGAGATAATCAAAATTACGTTGGGCCAATTCCTGATACTAAATTTTATGGGGCTGATTCAATGAAACCCGAAGTAAGAAAAGCATTTTTGAAAGGCACGCTGAAAAAGTAAAGGAAAATTATATATTCGACTTTCAGAAAGAAATATTAGAATATTGTGAATCAGATGTCGATATTTTGCGAAGGGGCTGTATTGAATTTAGGAAGCAATTTTTAGACATAGCTAATATCGATCCTTTCCAATATTTAACTATAGCGAGTGTTTGCATGGCCATTTTTCGGTCAATGCATCTCAAAGAAAATACTATCGCTGTGAATAAAGAAATTAGAAAGAAACATTTAGTAAAGGTTCAATATCTTGGCTTAGTAATTTTAAAAATGTACAACTGCTTTAAACGGAGGAGAGTTACATTTTGCGGAGCCAAGGTTGATGGTTACGATAAAACAACAAATACCGTGTACCAGTATCATGGTTGTTTTTGGCATGGATGTCAAAAATGTTTCACGAAGATACTGTTAATAATGTAAACAATGAAACTATGGGCGATTTGTTAGAAAAAAACTAATCAAAGGAGTAATCAAATAAAAAATGCCGGTTTTAAATTGATAGAAAAGTGGGAATGTATTTGGTTAAAATCGAAAGCTATAAATCATCATTAATAAAAAATATAAGCGTTATTGAACCATTAAATCCTAGAGATGCGTTCTATGGTGGTAGAACCAATGCTAGTAAATTGAAAGTAAATAAAAAATTAGATATATCGATGTTTGTAGTTTTGTATCCAACAGTTCAATATTTCGATTTATTTCCCTTAGGTCATCCAACAAAAATTCATAAACCTGAGAAATATGATGAAAATTGGTACGGATTAATCAAATGTAAAATAGTACCATACCTCCTAAAAAATTATATCACCCAGTTCTACCGATCAAAAGAGATAAACTTCTATTTATTTTATGCGAAAATGTTTTGTAGATAAATGTAATACTTGTTCACACGATGAAAATGAAAGAGCTCTGGTTTGATACTTGGACTACAGATGAAGTAAATAAAGCTATTGAAAAAGTTATAAGATTCAAGAAATTTACGAAGTATGGGCATTTCAAAGAAAAAAGTAATGAATTGTCAAAGACTATGTAAAAAAATTTATGAAAATAAAAAAGAGAACTAGTCCGTGGGAAAGCGACTTTGAAACTATTGAAGAATATATAAAAAGCGTTAA